>CALYLW010000388.1:502906-792020 GCA_944989445.1 Ampullaceana balthica | reverse complement strand
ATTCACTTCTTTCACCTGCAGCTGTCACGTTTCATTAGTCCTGAGTATATTCACTTCTTTCACCTGCAGCTGTCAAGTTTCATTGCCCCTGAGACAGAAACTCACTAAGTAAACTTTTTAATTATTTTTTAAAATTTTGTTATAGATAACAGTCAAAATTATACATAAGTTTCGAGGATCTTAAATAGTGCGTTAATATAGGGAGACTTCTCCCGTCCTAATTTTGTTTCCGTCTTATTATCTAATTGTTTTCAGCTAACGAAATTGAATACAAAATACATCAACAAATGTTTAATGACAGCAATAAATTTATTGTTTAACTAATACAAAAGTAAATGTTTCGGCAATTCCTTCGTCAGTACAAATGACACACAGTCACACAGTACATTTACTTACACAAGTATTACAATTATATTTAAATTATTAAGACATACTATAATAAGAGAAATAGTTACGTTAAGATAAAGTGAAAGGAAAAACGACAACAAACAGGAACAAAAGTTAGGTTATTTGCTGATGATTGTATTATCTATATAAAAATTAAATCAGAAATTTAAATTTAAAAAAACAAAACCCTAGGCTTTATAAAAAAAAGAAAGTTTTACAAATGTAATAGAGATATAAAACAAAAATGCTATCTCACCTGTAATAGAATATGCATCTTCTGTATGGGACCCATCCACCAAAGAAAACATTGATAAACTAGAACAAATTCAAAAAAAAAGCTGCCAGATTCATTACTGGAGAATATTCATTAGTTTAATCATTAAACCTTGAAACACTAGAGGATAGAAGAACCAAGAGTAAAGTAGTAATCATAGATAAAGCAATTAATTAAAATGTATAAATAAAAAACAAAGATAACTTAATACAACCCTCAGATAGACATAAGGATAAAAACACCTTTCTTATTACGTGTTCAAGAACAAACATATACAAATTTGTATTCTTCCCGTCCGGAATTCGGGCGTGGAATGGGTTGCCTGAAGAAATCAGGAAAACAAACACTTTATCAACTATTAAAATTCTAATAAGAATGCAGGACTAAACACAAACCACAGATAAGCGTAGGACGCAATAATCTTCTGTATAGAAGGAGCGTCTGTATAGGGGAACATTCCAAAACGGAATATTTAGAAGAACTACTAATAAAGTTTAATTTGGAAACTTTAAATAACAAGTAAATTAGTTGTATTAAGTGTTATTAAATGGAAGGATTTTGAAGTTAAAAAACAATTAACTGATGGAAGGAATAGAGTCATGACTCTATACTTTATAGTATGCAATAAATTCAAAATGCTCTCAACTTTTATCAGTTACACCAGGAATCATTCCTCCAAAATATAACAATTTCTGCCACAACAAGAATTTGTGAAGCTTATTAGAAAACGTTTATCGTATATTATAGATATTATAGATTTAAGGTTAAATATTTCCTTATGATTGTATACAATTAAATGTAACTCATATTTTTAAAGTGTTAAATTTTAGTTTAGGATTGGATGAAAATGCGTGGAAATTACATCCTAAAATCGCCGCTGATTCAAATCGCTGAATGTTTAAATCACTGATTGTTTAAATCACTGATTGTTGAAATCACTGACTGTTTAAATCACTGATTGTTTAAATCACTGACTGTTGAAATGATGCAGCACAATTCCTGAGGAAATAATAAATGTCAACGGCCATTAAAGCCGATGCCAAGTGTTGTGTTTTGTGTTTTTTGATCGTTTGGTGGCGCCGGTGAGCCGAACTGTTTGTCTGGAGTTACTAATCTGTCCTGTGGGCTCGTTATTTTAAATTGCCTCATGTTTTTTCTTTCCCCGAGACCATTGGTGCCCATTTTTACTAATCCTAATCTCTATTTATTACTTAAGATTATATTCCATATTTTTAAAAATCCAGTTCTAATAGTTTTCATATGTATACTGTTGTCATAATAAATGGTGCCGTTAACTTGCACGGTATGATACCGTGTAAGTTAGTAAAAAAATAACTTGCACATTACGGTAATGTTTTAATGTAAAAAAATAGACAACTAAACCTAACCCTGACCCTAAAACTAAAATTACAATATAATTGTAATTATAAGAATGCTAAATTGATTTAATTAGTTTTAGTCCCTGTATTACTGTATTTGTTTTTCTATTTTAATGTACAAAATAGACAACTAACTCTAACCCTGACCCTAAAAGTAAAAGATCTAATTTAATCGTAATTATACCTAACTACCCTAAGCTCTATGGAAGTTAGACGAGAAACCAAAACCTTAACACAGTTCACCAAATTAGAAGCATCAGTACATCACCCTCTAAAACCCAAGCTGCAAAAATCCTACTCAACTAATAGAATCCAAAGAACAAACTTTATACAAGAAGCCAAACATCTAAAAATCCAAACATAAAATTGATAATATTGTGATTGAAGCGACACATCCCCACAGCCACTTCCCACCCTGGGACCTAAGTCCACCTCTAATGATCAGAGACAACTTAATCAACATAGGAAAAAAAATCTGACTACACAACTGACATACTAAGAGTAACAGTAAATAGCATCATCAAAGAACAATATCCTGAAAATTCCTGGATAAGAGTCTACACCGATGGCTCCTCAGAAAAGCCACAAAAAATGGAGGAGCCGGCATTCTTATAGAGTGGCCTAACGGAGAACACCTTGAAAAAGCAACTGCCATAGGAAGTCTCTCAGATAGCACTAGAGCTGAAAGGAAAGCACTAGAGCTTGCCGCAAAAATTCTAACAAGTGACCCCCACTCTAAAAACAGTCAGATTGTCATCCTCACTGATGCTAAGACAGTGCTTCAGTCTCTCAAAAACCCAAACAATTTGATCAATCAGACACTCAGTACAGAACTATTGAAACTGAGCAAAATAACAAAAGAACTTATTCTCCAATGGATCCCTGGACATGTGAATCTTGAAGGAAATGACACTGCTGACTCCTTGGCAAAAACTGGAGGCAGTCAAAACCAGGCAGAGCCATCTCTACACCACGAAGAAATCAAGGCAATGCTCAAAATAATTGAATCTGAAAGATGGTCCGAGCTCAAAGAAAACCACCCAAAAAGTGATGCATACTTCAAACTCCCCCGCAAATCACAAAACATCATTTTCAGGCTAAGGACGGGCCACAACAAACTTAGGCAACACATGTTCCGCAAACTTCGAATTGGAGAAAGCGAAATGTGCCCCTGCGGGATAGCTACGGAAAATGCGGAACATGTTCTCCTAAACTGCCCTCTGTACCACCATACACGGACAGACATATGGCCCCAGGAAGCTACCCTCGATGACAAACTCTATGGTGGACTGGAACAACTGACAGCCACAGCGCAGTTCATCACAAATATAGGACTTGCTGTCTAAATCCTCTATCAAAATATTTTGAGAACGAAGAAGAAGAATCGTAATTATAAGAATTTAAGAATTGTAAAAAAGAAAAATTATTAGTCTCAACCGAAAATCGAACCCATTCCTGCTTTTCTACATTCCGTTCACCAGTCCAACCCTCAATCATAAGACCACGGAAGTTCGGTACTTTTGGTGAATTTTAAAAAGTTATAAATAACTGACTACAAAACCGTCTCTGCGCATGTGCAAATACCGTGTAACTTAGAGGAAAAAAAAACTTACACGCTATGATACCGTGCAAGTTAACACGATAAAAAACAAACCCGTAAAAACAAAGTTTTTAACTATAAATCCCTTATATATGAGACATAACTAACTGTATTTATTATTTTCAAACGTGACAAACATTTACAGACTGAATCTGTCTTAACTCAACTTTGCTTCACAACCCTGGGGGGGGGGAGAGTCTGGTCACCGATCGCTTGACCGAGCTCAGCGTGACACGTAAAATGTAAACAAAAGCACGCCGGTACTTCGATGGGTCGCGTCAACGCGTCAACTCAAAAGCTCACGTGGAAAAAAAACAATAACAAACCGTGAATTTGAATTACATACGTTATATTAGGATAAACTAAAAATGCATTAATTTAATTACGGTACGTTCGATCGATCTGAAATTTTGAAACGATGCATTGTTAGGTGAGACGGGTCCATGTGCCAAATTTCAGCTCGATCCGATCACGGGAAGTTGGTCATTTTTGACTTTTCTTTTTCCGCCCGACGCACGAAGAGATGACGACAGACAAGATTTCGAAGTTAATATAAGGGATTTAATAAATAGATCATTGTTACGGTCTAGTTTCTAATATTGGTACGACGACACAAGACAGGCTATAACTCAAACATCAATCAGGAATATATATCAGTTTAACATCTATCTCTCTACAATGTACGTCTTCTTACTACAACTACAACATATATGGTGCAACTCTTTCTTGACGGCCTAACCGTCACTACTTCACACCACTAACACCGCGTCATAATAAAATTGGGTTCAATAAAACAATCTCCGTGCGACAAACTATAACATACATTACTGATCGGGAAATCCCCATGAAAACTCTGATATTGTCCTCGGCATGTCGCATTCATTGCCATAAAACATTTGCAAATGGAACCGTATGAGACTACCAGGAGCGGCCTTTAGGGGTGGCAGCTGGGGCAAACGTCCCAGGCCCCGCGCTTAGGGGAGGGCCCGTGTTTCAGACTTGAGACTATATTTTAGTAACAAAAGAACCGGCAGATATTGCACTACTGAGTTTGCGCAAGAATTGATCTAATCTAAGGGGGGCCCCGCGGGGTCATTGTTGCACTAGGCGTCGCGCGTACCTAACGCCGCCTCTGGAGACAACCTAATGAAGAACATTCCCATAAGCTCATGGTGAAGTTTGGCCCAATCCGAGACAGACGATGGCGTAACATCTGCTACTGACCAACAAACTCGTTATAAAAACCGAGATTTAAAATAATTTTTAAAAAATTAAAATTAAAAAACTAAAATATAAAAAAAACTAGATCTTTTGATCCATTTCAATAGTGGAAGTTTAAAGAACATCAATGTTTGAAATTGAAGCAAGTCAGGACGAGTTAATTGTTCATACCAGCACACTAGTTTTTTGTTTTTCAATCGAACGTTTATTCAACTCTCATTGGCATCAGTCAGGTTAATTACTCGAACTAAAGTCTTTTCATGTGTCAGGGTGCTTGAGTCGTCGGTGAGCAGACGACAAGGAATAATCGTGTGATATCTAGTTACAAATTATCCAATGTGTCCCGAGCTATTGACACAATTTTTTTTAATTTGTATGTGTGTGTGCGTGCATGCGTGTGTGTGTGTGTGTGTATGTGTGTGTGTGTGTGTGTGTGTGTATGTGTGTGTGTGTGTGTGTGTGTGTGTGTGTGTTCGAATATAACTATAAACTATTCTTAATTCTCCGAAATCGTACATATAAATACTAAACCGAAATAAAAACTAGATTTTATCATAAAACGTTTATACATTTTAATTGTGCAAAAGAGTACATGTATCTTGATAAATTTTAGTTCAAAAAGACTTTAAAAATTCTTTTTAACAATCATGTTAGTACCTCTACTAAATTTTAGTTTAAAATGTAAAAAAAAATGCTATTCAAGAATCATGTTAATACCCCTACATATGTCATACCAAATGACCAAGTTTGACCAACAATTAGCAGCTCTTTAAAAAACAACAAATGTGACGTGTCTTCTCATTGATCCTCTAATAAGCCACCGATCTCGTTGCACCAGTCAAGCAGCACAGCCTCAATACTTCACAAAATAAGGGTTTTGTTGACAGATGGAATCGGACAGTTCAATGGTTCACGTAAAGGGTTAGTCGTTAACAGCCCTATTGATAATATCATTCATCTGAGGTCAGTTACATAGCATCAATAAATTATAGCTTTTTTCAAGGCATGTAGGAGTGTTTGGTTTTAGTGCCTAACAACAGTATTAGCGTCCAGTCATAATACGGCAACTATCGCCTTGCCAGAACTCTTTTTAACATTGTGTATATATATATACACACTATATTTATAAGTGCCTGGAAACGTACTTGGCACATGAATTTAATTACTTGAGATTGAATGCAACACTTGTTAGCTGATCCCAGTTTCAAAATAACAAGAAGTTTAATAGGAGGTTATTTACTAATTTAATGGTATAGACATTATTCATTAGATTACTTACTAGTTTAATGGTATAGACATTAATCATTAGATTACTCGCTAATTTAATAGTATAGACATTAATCATTAGATTACTTACTAGTTTAATGGTATAGACATTAATCATTAGATTACTTACTAGTTTAATGGTATAGACATTAATCATTAGATTACTTACTAATTTAATAGTATAGACATTAATCATTAGATTACTTACTAATTTAATAGTATAGACATTAATCATTAGATTACTTACTAATTTAATAGTATAGACATTAATCATTAGATTACTTACTAGTTTAATGGTATAGACATTAATCATTAGATTACTTACTAATTTAATAGTATAGACATTAATCATTAGATTACTCACTAATTTAATGGTATAGACATTAATCATTAGATTACTTACTAGTTTAATGGTATAGACATTAATCATTAGTTTACTTACTAGTCTAATGGCATAATCATTAGATTACTTACTAATTTAATTGTATAGACATACAATATTATATCACCTATTTAATGGTAAAAACATTAATTATTAGAATACTTACTTATTTAATGGTATAGACCAGCGGTCGCCAGACATGTAGTAAATGAGAGCCATTTTAATATATAAAAAAAACTTTGGAAAGTCGCATTGAAGCACTAAGGGTCATTAAACCTGTTTTGGAAATTTTCCAGTAATCCTTGTAACATATCTTTCATAAATTGTACGCGAGCCGCAATGTTTAAATAGAAGAGCCGCATGCGGCTCGCTAGCCGCGGTTTGGCCACCGTTGGTATAGACATTAATTTTTAGATGACTTACTTATTTAATGGCATAGATATTAAATATTGTATTATTTATTTGATTTATAGCTTAGACATTAAATGTTAGATTACTTACTTATTTCATAGTCCCAACTTTACTCAACAATTAACAATTATTTTTTATATTTTTTTATTTTAAGGTTCTCGTATTCTAATAACAGGGTCATCTTTACATCCAAACAAAACTATTTATCTTCTGATATCATAAAAGTATAGCTACAAGTGTAATATAAATTTTAAAAAAATAAAAACAACAGTATTCTTTTCTTTAAAATTAACGATTTAAAAATGCAATCCTAATAACATTTCTTCTCTAACAAACATTCCTTAATGAATAATTTATGTTTTAATTAGGTTAATTAGCCCATTACATGGTCGCTTGAAAAAAAATAATAAAAAACTCTAAATCAGTCAGCCATTCATGAGAACTAAGTGTTTTGTAGCAATCGCGAGAATGGTAAATAACGCCAAGAACGAATTGGTTGTCATTCTTTAGTTTTCTTTTCTTCTTCTTTTTTTTTCTTTTGGTCAACAGCCCACAACAGACACCAACAAGATGCCAGACTGATCTAACTCCAGAGTTAGCCCTCTCTGCCCACCCGGCCGACCCAGTCCTGACGATAAAAGATTCCAGTTTTGCTAGCGCCGACCAGAGCAATGGGTCTAGCCAAGCGTGACTGTGTTAGATCCCGGCTCCGCCGCGGAGAGGGGTCGCAAGGGGGAGGGGGTGCCTTTCTTTTCAGTTGCTAATGGGGGGAATTAGCGCAGTCGATAAAACGACGGTGCGGCTGAGCGGACGGCGCTTGTCATGTGCCGCAATGTGCGCCACGTTTGCGCACTTTTCGCATCGGGAAAATCAGACAATGAGCGTGTTTATTTTACTCTATAGAAAGTTCATTTTGTTAATGAAGAGACACTCAAAGAGTTGGGTTGTTTTTTTTTAAACGAATATGACGGAATAATGTTAATAAAAGGTCATTAATATGCAATCGATGCTATTATCAAAGGTGTTTCCTTTTGTTTTTATTAGATAATCAACTAATTGTTTGTTCTGAACTTTTAAAAGAGGAGAGTGGAGAGAAAACTTACTGAAAATGACACTGGGGTAGCAATGCAATAGCTGTGAAACTGGGTGAAAACTGACAGGTAACAAAAAACGTCTCCATGGATCACAGTGAGAGTGGCATTAAGATGCCAATCAGCGTGGGGGAATCGATGTCCTCTGGTGAAAATATTCAAAACGCCCTTGCTGGCCCAATGAACTGACCAGCCCAAACAAAAAAAACGACCCACCCAACCTATGAATTGACCAGCCCAACCTATGAATGGACCAGCACAACCTATGAACAGACCAGCCCAACCTATGAATTGACCAGCCCAACCTATGAACTGACCAGCCCAACCTATAAACAGGCCAGCCACACCAGTAAACTGACCGCCAGCATACGTCGTTTCAGAATTCACAGTCGGGGAACATGACGTTCAAGCTATCGTAAGTATTCTGTCAGGCAGCGACACACAACATTACACATGTGCTGGTGAGTCTTACTGGCTGACCTCCCCTGCTACGTCTAGCACGTGGGCACGAAGTTTCACGAGCCAGGCTACAATGCCGACTACTCGGGTCCCTGTTAAAGTAAAAGCTCTGTTCTCCTTTGAGTCACCGAGCTCTGAAGTTGACCACTGGTCTGTTCAGCTTGACTGGGACATGTTTGCTATTAGCCTGGGACATGTTTGCTATTAGCCTGGGACATGTTTGCTATAGGCCTGGGACATGTCTGTTATTACCCTTCTGACAAATGGGGTTTTCGGCCAATCATTGTTTCATTTGTTCTCTACGTTGTCCACCAACCTGTTTTTGGCCCCCGAAATAAGTGGCCGGAGAATTAGGCTAATGTTTGGTTGACCAGAGGTTTTTGCCAGATTGCCCACTTTTCCTTATGCCTCTCACAGTCATAAGACTTAGAGGAATCCACTACAACTAACCTTTGACCTTTACGATCATGTCCAAACGACACGACACTAATCTTCAAACATTTTAACCGACTGGCCGGCAATGGTCATGACCAAAGATGACCAGCAGACTTCTAGAACCAAAGAAATCGTGAACCGACTGACTGAAGCCTTGTGTGTCTTATTAAGAAATGGCAATCATTAGAATTGGAAAAAACAACTGTATATATATATAGTCAGAGGCGTCACTAGGGTTAGTGTAATGGTGTCACCCCTGCACGTCTTACACTGTAGACCACCTCCGATTCTCAAGTTCAAAATAACAGGATCATACAAATTTTTACTTTTTTTGTGTCAACTCTTGTGATGGTGTCACCCGGGGCGGTCCGCACCGTACCTCCCCCTCCAAGTGACGCCTCTGCATATAGTTGCCGGTGAAAATGTTCCAAGATTCACGAGCAGTCCTCAGTTTCAAGAAATAAGCCAACAAACAAAGTGGCCAGCCCCCCTACCCCCCCCCCTTTTTGACTCCAACAATCTCACACCTACTTAACCGTGGTTTAGCTGCAGGAGAAGGGGGCAAATGTCAACACGAGCAACCTTTACAAAATCACACAACATAGTCTCGACTTTCCAAAGGTCACATGAATTAAACCCATCGACTAATGAAGTGTCCTGTGAATGACCAAGTTACCGAATCTCCTTGATGGTAACACGGGACGGAAGAGATGCGGCAAAATGGGACCTCAGCTAATCTTTCATAAAAATTATTTTTTTAAGACCGGTCTTTTTATTCACCGAAATCGTTGTTGCGACGATAGCCTATTGAACCGATCTCGTCTCGAGCAGATTTTTGGATGACACTTGATCATAGAAAAATAAAAAATAAAAAATTATGTATGGTTTCAACTCAAAATCTAACCAATTAACCATTTATCCGCCTCACTTAATTTAATTCCAAAGCTATTCTTGTGTAAAAAAATCAATTTTAATTATTTAAATAAATATATTCTTCCTTCGTGGTTGCATTTTTCCTTCGGGAAGGTGAGCTATTCAATTTCAAGAAAATTCAACAGTTTATTTATTTTTTGCATAAAACGAGACTGATCATATCATTCATTAGCGATATTAGAATGTCATCGCCCATTAGCACGAGATTTAGGTTTCAACAGCCGAGCTGATCGGCAAGTAACTGTAACTGGACTCACAAGATTCCAAAGCTGACACGAGTAAAGATTGGTGAGTTCACTACAGGAATGATTGTTGTCCAGTGTATCATAACGGGTAGATAGGGTTTTGCGACATAGGTATGTTTACTGGTGGGAGCACGGGGATTGTAATATTGAACGCACTTTTATATTATGGCGCGGTGTTAGGGGATGTTATGTATTGACGGTCAGGTAGTCGAGCTAGTGGGTTGCATCATAGAAGTTGTAGAAGGTCAGTTAGTCGAGCTAGTGGGTTGTTGCATCATAGAAGTTGTAGATGGTCAGTTAGTCGAGCTAGTGAGTTGCATCACAGAAGTTGTAGACAGTCAGTTAGTCGAGCTAGTGGGTTGCATCATAGAAGTTGTAGATGGTCAGTTAGTCGAGCTAGTGGGTTGCATCATAGAAGTTGTAGACGGTCAGTTAGTCGAGCTAGTGGGTTGCATCATAGAAGTTGTAGAAGGTCAGTTAGTCGAGCTGGTGGGTTGCATCATAGAAGTTGTAGAAGGTCAGTTAGTCGAGCTGGTGGGTTGCATCATAGAAGTTGTAGAAGGTCAGTTAGTCGAGCTGGTGGGTTGCATCATAGAAGTTGTAGAAGGTCAGTTAGTCGAGCTGGTGGGTTGCATCGTAGAAGTTGTAGATGTCAGTTAGTCGAGCTGGTGAGTTGCATCATAGAAGTTGTAGACGGTAAGGTAGTCGAGCTGGTGAGTTGCATCATTGAAGTTGTAGATGGAGGACTGATATAGATCAAACTTGTGTGGTTGATGATAGGTGATGTTGAGTTTGTAGCACTGCCTTAAGTGGTCTTAGCAACAATAAAACAAGACCGTAACAGTTATAATTTGACAGTACGATTTTGAGCCACATCATAAGTTCAATTAAACAAGATGGTTTGAGATTATTTTTTTTTGTAGAGAAACAAACTGGGGATGATCAGTTTTTGTTATCTACATTTTCTGCTTCTAACTTATATGATAAAATGTCCCCCAAAAATATAACTTACTTTATAAAATAACCCTAGTATCGAAAATCAAGACTTAGTGTCATACCGCATGGATATACGTCTATTTCTTTGGTTAGTTAAGTATTACGTAAGATTAATGTTTAAGCATGTCCATAAAAAAGAATAATGGTGAAGAATTGGAATTAATGTCGTTAGAGATTCAATAAAAATTATATTTTTGAAAACCTTCAGGCAGTTTTTTTTTAATTTTTAATCATTAGTTACACTTTTGTTACGGCTCACATGACTTAGTAACTTAACTCTGCCACCCAATACCTAATGTTTTCTACTCCAAGTCTTAACTTGTAATTTCATTTAGCTCATAGGGCTACTCAAATTAGAACAGAGCACTTTCCCACCAACTCGTACTTTAGCTGGCTAGACCACAACAGGGACCCGAATTGCCAGCATTGCAACCTAGCTTCTGAAACATGTTGACTTCTTGTACCGCGATGGACATAGCCGAAAACGAGAGAGTGGCTAAGGTGGCGAGAGAGTTCTACGCTCAGTCAATGTAGTATGACGCTGCTCTGCATACGCAGCAAGTTGCCCAGGAGTTATTTAAAGCTTTAAGAGAGTAATATCAAGTTCAAAGAATATGAGATCAGATTAGCTCACAAAGGGTTAAGGTACTATCTTATCTTCTTATCTTATCTATACAGACGCTCCTTCTATGCAGAAGATATTTGCGTCCACAGATCATGACAGATGATCTGTTGGCAAGTGATGCAGCGTTCACGGGCCACGGCTTTGTGGGTTCCACGGTTTACCCAGCCGCCTAACTAGTGTTAGGTACCCATTCGGAGCAGGGTGACTCAGGGACGCCCTAGGCCCCGATAATAGATCCTTGCCTTCACATGGATTCGAACCCGTGTCGAGCGCGCTGCCACTCCACCACCGCGTCCCATCGTGTTATTTTAAAGGACACCGAATAATTGACGTACAATTTTTGCGTCAGCCGTGGATTTTTTTAATGTTCTTTTGGCCAGACAATGGTAACCATCATTGGGAATAAAGGAAAGTTGAGACGACCTTTCCTATGGGCTCGGAGCATTGAGAATTTAAACAATTATGCGGCTTAAACTTCACGGGTCTTCAAATGGTTAAAATTGTTGCAGTTTTTTTATTTTAATTAGCATATTTAATGACAAAAAGGAGGATGGTGGAGCACAAAACCGAAGAAATTCCAGAAACGGCTCTAATGCTGCCTAATATAAAGAAGACATCGAACCACTGGTGGAACATGAGTGCGTCAGTTCCTGCTACAATGTGACAAAACATAACGAGCAGTCGAGTCTAGATTTAGGCTGCATGGGGTGAGTCGAAAACCATCAATGATGGAGATCGAATGTATATGGAAAGTACATTTTTCTTGCTTCGTGAGATAAGGGGCCGTCCATAAATGACGTCACGCTATTTGGGCCGATTTTTCACCCCCTCCCTCCCCCTCGTCACGCATCGTCACAAAAAGTTAGACCCCCCCCTCCAAAATACGTCACAAAGCTTTGACCCCCCGCCATCCCCCCCAAAAAAAAACAAAAAACAACAACAAAAATCCACCTTATTTTCTATCCACTAGATATATTCAAATACATCATGTGTATAGTAATTTGTACGTGTACGCTTCGAACATATGCCCACTATTGAACCGGTTCCTTCCAGAAAATGCATTTTTTAAAATTTGACTACTATGTAGATTTCTTACCTACATACTATACGAAGAAATTTAAATCCACCCTACTTTCATTTATATTGACACGAGTGACAATAATCTTAATCCGCATGACTTCACTGTATCAACCATCCTTTCTGGGATATTTAAAATTAATGCCTTAAAAACTGAGCTAAGAAGAAAAGTTGTTTTGTGTAAGGTGACCAGACGACCCGATTTAGGAGGGACAGTCCCGATTTCAGACCTTATGTCCCGCTGACCGTCACTTGTCCAGGCGGGACGCCCGTTTGTCCCGCTTTTTTCAATACTTTAAATACAATTATTTTTATTTTGATTTTGGGTACGAATGACTTAATATTTTCTTAAATTTAATTAAATATTCAAAACAGTGATATTTTTTATAAATTTAAATTGCTCTATTATTAGCTAAGCCAGTTGGTGCGTCGATTTCTGTGGTTATTTACATTTTACTCCTGGATACGGCCTTCCCGTGACTTGTCGGTGATCCCAACGCGTAAGGTGACCAGACCTCCCGATTTCAGACTTCATGTCCCACTCAAGTAACCAGACGTCCCGATTTTTCGCTACAGAAACCTGGGAGACCCCTCCTCCCGTCCGAGGGGCCCCATCCCGCTTTGCCCCCCCCCCGGAAAATCTGGTCACCTCATTTTGTGCTGCTCTCGAATTGCGATGTCAAGAATTTGATGCATTCAATAAAGTTAATTAACACTATTATATCTAGAATGGCCAGGGGCGTTAGACCAAAAACCAATCGAACAATTATATCAAACTTAAAAGGTTTATAATTGTATCATATAGATCCCCCCTCCAAAAAAAAAGAAATAAATAAAAATAAAAATTGATATTCCGTATCGTTTTGACTAAAATATCTACACATAATCCTATTCATATCATATTTTATTCACTTATCATGCTTGTAAGACTGAACAGTTGCTGCATTTTCGTGGAGAGGGGGCTAACGACGCTCCCGCAAATCCCCGCCCGAGTCATGTGGGCAGGACCTAAAGTCTGGGGGGGGGGACGCACGCACAAACTTGTATTTTGGGGTAAGGGGCAAAAAAGTTCGTCGACTCCTACCGTAAGAGAACCAAACGGAGCTGCGGTTACATCACAAATGCTTTGATGTCAACATTAAACGACGCTTTTATATGTTCTCTTATGGGTTCTAAAACATAAGGATTATAATTAGCTTTAATTTTCATTTCTTGATAACTTACGCCAACCGGCGTTTGATGGCCTACAGATATTGCATTTCTTTGGCACTTTGAGAAGCATTGATGGTTTAAAAATATTTTTTTATATCATTAAATAAATTGTAAGCAACCAAATATTACAGTGGAAGTTTTATTTAAAATTACCCTTTTCATGTGACGTCACATGTCTTCAACCCCCCTCCCTTCCCCTCGCCACGCATCGTCACAAAAGTGTGACCCCCCTAGGTGCGTCACGTCATTTATGGACGGCCCCTAAGTCACTAGAGAGTGACAATATAAGTATGTTTGAGTTTAATAAAGATAAACTTGATGATCTAAATTTAACCCTTAGAGAAACTGTATTTGGTAGATACAATTTTGAAGCCGGAAGTTAGCCCTGTAGAACCTGGATCTGGTATTCAGAATTTTTTAGTCTGAAGGTAACCATATAGATTAAAGAAAACTGGTTTGGTAGATAAGACTTACAAGTCAGAGTAAATTTACCCTGTAGATTTGGTATAGATAGATAAAACGTGTTAGTTTGAAGTTAACCCCATGAAAGTTTCTAAATTGGTGTGCATATAGTCAAGGTCAGAAAAGCTAGAGAAGCCACTTAATTTATCAAATATAAACTGACCCGCCAAACCTATGAACTGACCATTTGTCATTTTATTTGTTGACATGTTGTTGTTTGTAAAGTCGATAACACGGTGATGCATTTTTTCAGGATTAATTTAATGCCAGAAAAAACTAATAGAAATAAACGGTGCACCATTTTTCAATTCAAGTTTTACGTTATTTAAAGTTTGTTTTCATAACTGTCCGCCCCGCCGCCACCTCTCAACACCGCTATGATTAGCGGAGTCAGGAATATTTGCTCTTTCAGCGCGAAACTCCCTTAGCTGTTTCTAACAAGCCCGTTCACGGCGCCCGGTTTCGCCCTTAGCCCAAAGCATGGGGGCTACATCCTGTGTTAGAATTTTAATGTTTCTACAATGCTGCACTGACTACGTGGCCCCTCGGGGACTGACACTGGTGGAGATTCTGAGCTATCTACGTGAACTTTCTTATCCCAGTTGTCACTCTTTCGCTCTCAAACATTCAGCTCTTAAACCCCTGCCCCCCCCCCTACCACCCCCATATAAGGCGTGGGGTGAACCGGTGCAGTGAACATAAAAGTGCTATCTGCTTCACTTGCCTCAACGTATTAAAGAAATAAGAGTTTGGACAATGCTACTACACACAATACATAATCTTAATCTTCTTAGTTCTAAATTAAATGCCACTAATTCCATTATCTTCTTGAGAGACATATTTTTATGTCCTCGTTTTGAATTTTAAAAATAAATATGTGCCATTTCCTGCAACGTCAAGTGGGTCTTATACTTGTAACTACATGCCCTTATGTTCTCGTCTCTTAAGTTCCAGGAATATGATGATAGCCCGCTCCCCACCTCCTTAAACTTCTTTAATGACGCTGTATTGTAGATATAATGACTTTACACCACAAAATGTTAAATCAAAAAGCTTTTGTTGTTATACTTAAACAATAAACCCACACAATTTTTGGGTACTCATATAATTGTGTGATGCCATGAAAAATTCAAAACTGCTAAGGGGAATAGCACCACAATTATTTGTGATTTTGAAAAGTTAATTTTAGAATTGTGTATAAGAGATATAAGTAAGTGCAAGCGAATAGTGACTGTGGGATATAAGTAAGTGCAAGCGAATAGTGACTATGGGATATAAGTAAGTGCAAGCGAATAGTGACTATGGGATATAAGTAAGTGCAAGCGAATAGTGACTATGGGATATAAGTAAGTGCAAGCGAATAGTGACTGTGGGATATAAGTAAGTGCAAGCGAATAGTGACTATAAGAACTTCACCGAAACTGAGGGCTCTAAATAGGGATGTGTTTCTCGGAGATATGGGCATGGGTGCTTGGGCTGAGAATGGAGGGGGGTGGGGCGGGAATGTAGGTCAAGGAAGTACGAAGGGTGTTACGAGAATGGAGGAGGTCGTGAAAGTGTAGAGTGTACGGCAACGGATGGTGGGTAGGTGAGGGGGGGTGGGGAAACGGGTGGATGGGAAAGTGGGGTTTAAGTTGTGGGGGGGGGGTGTATGGCTAGAAAAACATTGTCACGTTAGAAACTTAAATAAAGGAGAATACAATTAGTTGAAAATATTGTTCAACTAACTGGTGTATAAACTAACTGATGTCCCACAAGAAAACATTATAGTTCCTTAATTGTGTGTAAACTACGGGGTGAAAGAAAACCCTCATCTATTGACGTCACGAAGACTTACATTACATGATGCACTTGACCTCAGATAAACTACTTTTCAAAAGGGATATTTAAAGAAAAAATATTTAATATTATATCTTCTTTATTCAAACTATCAGTTAATGGAAATATATATTTTTTTTTAATCGTTCGTCTTCGCGTGATGGTATAGTTGTTTAAAAATGATCAAGAAATTAATTCAAACTAAAGTAAATGAATGTAGGTATGAATGGAGATGTAAAGGAGCTTTGGAGTATAGCAAGACATCGACACAACAGGTGCGAAATCTGAACGTGGGAGTCGGGGCGGGGGAGGGGGAATCATGAGGTCAACCAGGACTTCCAGCTGTGGCCAGGTTTACGTACCAGGAGTTTTATCCCCACCCCCTTCCCCTTACTTTTCTTCCTTTTTTAAAAAAGTCCCAAAGTGTGTAGCTAACTTGTATCGCAGATAGCAAACAAATGTGTGCAAGATGGAAACTGATGAGTCTCACCCTTGCTGTGTCCATGATACACACAATGTGTGCAAGATGGAAACTGATGAGTCTCACCCTTGCTGTGTCCATGATACACACAATGTGTGCAAGATGGAAACTGATGAGTCTCACCCTTGCCGTGTACATGATACACACAAATGTGTGCAAGATGGAAACTGATGAGTCTCACCCTTGACGTGTACATGATATACACAAATGTGTGCAAGATGGAAACTGATGAGTCTCACCCTTGCTGTGTCCATGATACAATGTGGATACTGAAGCAGAGAGACTGAAAATCAGTATCCATTTGACATTGCCACACCACGTTTTGTAAGTGGTAAAAGTAAGTCGAAATCTCTAAATTTCGGTGGCGTCTGTATTGGTGAGCCTATTGCCATCCAGTCTGTATTGGTGAGCCTATTGCCATCCAGTCTGTATTGGTGAGCCTATTGCCATCCAGTCTGTATTGGTGAGCCTATTGCCATCCAGTCTGTATTGGTGAGCCTATTGCCATCCATTCTGTATTGGTGAGCCTATTGCCATCCATTCTGTAGTGGTGAGCCTATTGCCATCCATTCTGTAGTGGTGAGCCTATTGCCATCCATTCTGTAGTGGTGAGCCTATTGCCATCCATTCTGTAGTGGTGAGCCTATTGCCATCCATTCTGTAGTGGTGAGCCTATTGCCATACAGTCTGTAGTGGTGAGGCTATTGCCATCCAGTCTGTAGTGGTGAGCCTATTGCCATCCAGTCTGTAGTGGTGAGGCTATTGCCATCCATGCTGTAGTGGTGAGCCTATTGCCATACATTCTGTAGTGGTGAGCCTATTGCCATCCATTAAATGTAATGAACTAAAAGTTAAATCCCTCTCACAGGTTAATTAAAGAAAGCGAAAAAACAACATTCAACAACAAGTATGTAATCTCAAATTCAATTAATATTTTAATTAATCACCCCCCCCCCACACACACACACAAATTATCGCACCAAAGTTTTAACGCCACGTAATTCATGCCGTGCGGTCAACTTGTGAAGACCCTCTTCGCCAGGGTGGGGGACATAAAAGATTTCAAACACCGGAAATAACTTTTTACCTATATGACGTCATCATGTCCCCCATTTCTATTGACGTCCGACAACAGCCTGTGTAACATTAGCAATCACAGTTTGGGGTACAATGCTCAGGTGGTGAGAGTCACTGCAGTTGTTTTTTAAAAGTAGCTCTTTCTTTTTTTTTACTTTTTTTTCTCTCAATTAACATGAAAGTATTTGAAAACACAAGCGTAACGTGATCATGTACAAGACACAATGATCATGGCGTTTAATTATGTGTTCCATTGGTCGCTGTCCCAAGGAATATACTAATTTTTTCCCCATTTCCCAGAAATCCTAATAGACAAAACAAAACAGACTTCCCTCATTCCAACAATCGATCAAAGATGTTTCTCCTGCTACGCGTTGACGGGAGACTGAACTTCTTGTAAGAACAAAACACGTTGTTGTTTTTTTTTGTGTGTAGAGCTCATCCTATTCACGCCGGCGTTTCTCCGTCTGGGGGTAAAAAAAAATACTTGCCGCCCCCAACCCCACAAGGGGCGCCCAGCTAAGACATACGTCACCAGTCGAAGAAATTAATTAACTCTTTTGGGGTAACTCAATCCGCTCACCTCCCGAGATGCCCTGCGTGACCCTCGCGCGAGCCTCGCTGCCGCGTCAAACTCCGAAAAGCTCATTAGAATGTCACGGCAGCCTAATTCGTTTGGTGGAGGATGCAACTAACAACTTTTTGTCAGTTTGTTGGTTTATTGTGCGAGACGTGCGACGTCAGGGAGAGAATGAATTGTTGGGGAGGAGGGAGGGGGACCTGGGGGCGGGGCTGTCGAGGTATTCCAGAAGTTACTGCGACAGTTGTGGTCAAACAGGGGGGGAGGGCGTGTTTGTGTCTCAGGGGGAAGGGGGTCACGACAGAAGATGTCATCCGCATCGGGTGTTATCTTCGGTCCACTACATATAATATTATGCTGCCGATTCTTAGAATTATTCTGTATGCATTGCAAGATATCAATACATCAGGGGCGCCAGAGTCAAAGAACATCCCAGGCGATACAGCAAAGAGGATCCCAGGAGATACAACAAAGAGGATCCCAGGAGATACAACAAAAAGGATCCCAGGAGATACAACAAAGAGGATCCCAGGAGATACAACAAAGAGGATCCCAGGAGATACAACAAAGAGGATCACATGAGATACAACAAAGAGGATCCCAGGAGATACAGCAAAGAGGATCCCAGGAGATACAACAAAGAGGATCCCAGGAGATACAACAAAGAGGATCCCAGGAGATTCAACAAAGAGGATCCCATGAGATACAACAAAGAGGATCCCAGGAGATACAACAAAGAGGATCCCAGGAGATACAACCAAAAGGATCCCAGGAGATACAACAAAGAGGATCCCAGGATATACAACAAAGAGGATCCCAGGAGATACAGCAAAGAGGATCACAGGAAATACAACAAAGAGGATCCCAGGATATACAACAAAGATGATCCCAGGAGACACAACAAAGAGGATCCCAGGAGATACAACAAAGAGGATCCCAGGATATACAACAAAGAGGATCCCAGGAGATACAACAAAGAGGATCCCAGGAGATACAACAAAGAGGAGCCCAGGAGATACAACAAAGAGGATCCCAGGAGATACAACAAAGAGCACCCCAAAAGATACAACAAAGAGCTCCCCAAAAGATACAACAAAGAGCATCACAAGAGATTCAACAAAAAACACACCAAGAGATGCAACAAAAAGCACGACAGAAGATACAACAAAGAGTACCCCATTAGATACAATAACGAGCACCCCAAAAGATACAACAAAGAACACCCCATGAGATACAACAAAGAGCACACCAGGAGATACAACAAAGAACACATCAAGAGATACAAAAGCCTTACTCCGACAATGCCGTAAGGCCCAAAAGACTTGATCCCTGTAATATTGAGCCATCACGAATTTCATTTTGAAGCCCAAACTTTACCATAGGTCACAACCAGAGCAGCAGTCTAAACTTGTCACATTATACGTATTCACGTGGTCACGTGACCCGTAGTCTCAATACTCTATTTTTCAAGTAACTACTCACTGGTATTTACTTTCCTCCTTAAGACTTCTACAATCAGAACTCCCCCGTCCAGGTAAGATCGCGGGCGTGGTCTCCGGTGAAAGTAATTTGTTTAGTGATCAAGGCGATTAGTGATGTCATTACGCAACTATTTGTCCGAATCACACAAAAAAGGGAAATGTTGTCGAAGTGCAGTGGTCTACCCGGGGCCACGTAGGCGGGTGTGTGGTGGGGTGGGTGGGGTGGGGGCGTGGTTAGTCGTCAACATTTGAAATGGATATGATTCAGCGCCGTGACTTTCTCAACCGCGTTGAACCGCTGCTGCATTCACACCACAGCTTGACTTTGTGTACGAGGCACCGGCAGCATTAGAACATAATATCTTAAAGTTAAAGAAACAACGGCGACTTTCTGTTTTGTCTTGCATATTTCCTTACATTGTTTAAACTGTCGCTTTCAATCGCTCAATAAATTATTGAATTAAATATGGATGAGACTTCAATCAGGGCGGTGACTCCAAAAAATATGTTATTTTAACAGGTTAGATGTAGGCCTGACAGGACGTCACATAACAACAACATAGGTTTCAGCTGAAAGCCTTCCTCAACTAACAGATTATTGAAATGGCACTTATATGATGATTTAAAAAAAAATTATTGTGAAGGCCTTCAATCTGCTACCGTTTACTAGTTACACAAATAACCAGGTAACGCATTGAAAATTACAATTCAATGCTAAGAATATCTGTCATTCTTCTTAACAAATCTTAAGGGCAAACGACAATGTATTGGTCATTTCGGCTGCTATATTTACGTTGATCGGGCTCGCGATGTTTCTGTGCCATTGAAGATGAAAACTCTCTAGTCGCAAGGGCTGCTCAGTGAGAGTATCAGGAACTGGAGGTTGGATGGAAGGAGGCAATAGACGGGAATATATCAACGGGTGTACACGAAACTGTTGCTTTGGAATCTTGTTCCAGTCCGTGATTGTCTTTGACAGGACCGAGCAGTCCATGATTGCTCATGACAGGACTGAGCGGTTCATGATTTTCTTTGACTGGATTGAGCAGTCCCTAGTTGTCTTTGACAGGATTGAGTAGTCCGTGAGTGTCTTTGACAGGACTGAGCTGTCCCTGATTGTCTTTGACAGGACTGAGCAGTCCATGATTGCTCATGACAGGATTAAACTGTCCCTGATTGTCTTTGACAGGATTGAGCAGCCCCTGATTGTCTTTGACAGTATTGAGCAGTCCCTAGTTATCTTTGACAGGATTTAGCAGTCCCTAGTTATCTTTGACAGGATTGAGCTGTCCCTGATTGTCTTTGACAGGATTGAGCTGCCCCTGATTGTCTTTGACATGATTGAGCAGCCCCTGATTGTCTTTGACAGGATTGAGCTGCCCCTGATTGTCTTTGATTGAGCACCTCTTGCACTGTGCTGTAGACGCTATGAGCCGGAACTGCCTGCCACTGCATCGTGTCCGTCTAGAGGCGAGAAGGACGAGTTTCTGCTTAATGTTGGAGCTGTGCCACCAGCACACAACTTTGTGTTATATCAAACAACATTGATTGCCTGGATAAACGTCAAATTTCCTTTAGTGGCTTTCTTTATTCATAGAAAAGTATTCATTCTCCATAATATAAACAAGTAATAAAAACTTGAATGAGTATTTAAACGCAATTTCCAACAAAGAATTGCCGATTTTTTTATTCAGAGGAAATCATTCTAGATTACATTAAAAGTCATTTCAAATCAATCATCCTGAAAGTAAACAAAACAATTGCTATCTACAAATAGCTGCTAAAATATATTTTCTCTATGACGTCATATCCCCTCATGCTACGTCACACCAAGAATGTGTCACTATAATGCGCACCGCGCAACAGTCTAACATTAGCATTCACAAAGCGGGAAACTCCATTTACTGTCATTCTAGAATACATTAAATGTCATTTCAAATCAATAACCGTAAAAATTTAACGAAATAATTGTTATGTAAAAATTACTGCTAAAATTACGGGAGTCGAACGAAAAGAGATTTTTTCAAAAATTCCTTCTGCAACATTGTTCTAAATATTATTAGCTATCGTTTGGCGTTTCTTTCAGCCTGATAGATATCATAGTTGGCGAAAAATTGACAAAATACTGATATTTTTCGTTTGTTTGTTGTTTTTTTCTACAGGAAATCCAGTAAACCTTTACGGTATTTTTTTTTGGCCTGTGCACATCCTTGGGACCTCCTTAACATAATTATAAAAGACCCGAAACCTCTATCTAATATGGTTCAGGAGGAGTTGCTTGTGCAAACTCTAACAGACAGCACAGACATTTCAAATGTATAAAAATTGGTATTCACTAATAATAAGAATAAAGTTTTTATTGAAATAACTACCTGACGTAAAAGCCAATATACCGAACTCAGCACCTGAAATTAACCTCTTTGTGATTGGACACTGGGGCATAACTGGAGCAACCATGGCAAGCGATGCCATTATTTCATAGGGACATAATATTCTAGGTGTTTGTAGATGGAAATGTTTCTCTTGTCCAAGAAATTATGATTGATAATTTATTTTTTAGTCGTTGAGGTGACCTTTCTCTCTCTCTCTCTATCTCTCTCTCTCTCGCTCTCTCTCTCTCTCTCTTTCTGACTCTTATTCTCTAATCTCTTCCCTTCTTTTTTCTTTTATTCTCTTGGCTTGTATTTTTTTTTACGTCTCTGGTCTATTATATTTTAATTTTTTCATCTTCTCTTCTGTTCTTTTCTCTTCTCTTCTGATCTTTTCTCTTCTCTTCTCTTCTGTTCTTTTCTCTTCTCTTCTCTTCTCTTCTCTTCTGTTCTTTTCTCTTCTCTTCTCTTCTGATCTTTTCTCTTCTTTTCTCTCCTCTTTTCTTCTGTTCTTTTCTCTTCTCTTCTCTTCTGATCTTTTCTCTTCTCTTCTCTTCTGATCTTTTCTATTCTCTTCTGTTCTTTTCTCTTCTCTTCTCTCCTGATCTTTTCTCTTCTCTTCTTTTCTGTTCTCGTCTCTTCTCTTCTGTTCTTTTCTCTTCTCATCTGATCTTTTCTCTTCTCTTCTGTTCTTTTCTCATCTCTTCTCTTCTGATCTTTTCTCTTCTCTTCTCTTCTCTTCTGTTCTTTTCTCTTCTCTTCTGATCTGTTCTCTTCTCTTCTGTTCTTTTCTCTTCTCTTCTCTTCTGATCTTTTCTCTTCTCTTCTGATCTTTTCTCTTCTCTTCTGTTCTTTTCTCTTCTCTTCTCTTCTGATCTTTTCTCTTCTTTTCTCTCCTCTTCTCTTCTGTTCTTTTCTCTTCTCTTCTCTTCTGATCTTTTCTCTTCTCTTCTCTTCTCTTCTGATCTTTTCTCTTCTCTTCTCTTCTGATCTTTTCTCTTCTCTTCTGTTCTTTTCTCTTCTCTTCTCTTCTGATCTTTTCTCTTCTCTTCTCTTCTCTTCTGTTCTTTTCTCTTCTCTTCTCTTATCTTCTCTTCTGATCTTTTCTGTTCTTTTCTCTTCTCTTCTGTTCTTTTCTCTTCTCTTCTCTTCTGTTCTTTTCTCTTCTCTTCTCTTCTCTTCTGATCTTTTCTCTTCTCTTCTCTTCTGACCTTTTCTCTTCTCTTATCTTCTCTTCTGATCTTTTCTCTTCTCTTCTGTTCTCTTCTCTCTCATTCACTTTCCCTCTCTCTATTGTTTTTACTCTAAAACCCAAAATCTGATACCAACGGGTTGCCGTAGAAAATTCCCACTCGGGACAAAAGCCGACCTTTTCCTCGCTATGGGTCGAAGCGCCGAGTGTACCCAGTCACCCCGCACTGACAAGCGCCTGTACCAGTGAGGCGAGATTCCCCACCTCCTCCTCCTCCTTTCCCCCTCCTCTCCCCAAACGACCGTGTGTTTCCAAGTTTTGAGTTTGTTTCACTGCCCTGATGTCGCAGTCGGCGTAATCCTCACAACCACGTCGGATACATATCTCCCCTTCCATTATAGTATCCTCCTGCTTATCATCACCGCTCGAATCACGTGATCCCCATGGATTAAACCCCGGTGTTCGGTGTGGTATGAAGCGATCGTCCAACTTTTCTTCCTTGTCCTCCTCCTCAACTCACTCGGATAGCGACAACTCGGACTCGATCTCAGGGGCTCACTCGGGCTCCAAATCGGCCAAGACGGCGAATGTAAACAGAGACATGGTGGCCAACTTCCACCCTCGGCAGACGGAGAGCACCTTAAATGGTCTCTACATACCGAGCATCACAGGTAGGTGGTCAGTTTTAGGTGTCGTGTGTCATTTTGGTCAGATGAAGTGTCATTTTGGTCGTCTGAGGTGTCATTTTGGTCACCTGAAGTGTTATTTTGGTAATCTGAAGAGTCATTTTGGTCCTTTCGAAGTGTCATTTTTGGTAATCTGAAGAGTCATTTTGGTCCTTTCGAAGTGTTATTTTGGTAATCTGAAGAGTCATTTTGGTCCTTTCGAAGTGTCATTTTTTGGTTTATGTATTTTCACGTGTAGATAAGATTTACATCACTTGGCATGTCATTTGGGCTTATGCCATGTCCCGTGTCATTTAGGTTTTAGATCATCTGAAGTGTCGTTTTAAAAATCTACCTGAGAGTGTTATTGTAATGATGCGTAGAATGTGTTGTTTAGTGCGCAGTTCACGACGTAGGTAGATCAATATAACATCTGATGTTTCGTGTAAATCAAGTCCAAATTTGATCTATGAACATTCAAAAAGAACATTTTGAAATGACAGATTCGGACGCGAGGAAAAGAAAAGTTTGATAACATTTTGTTATTTATTCAAAATCTTAAGGTTATGGTTAGGATCAGTGGATAGGTCTGTGGATACGATAAGTGGATAGGTCTGTGGTACGATAAGTGGATAGGTCTGTGGTTAGGATTAGTGGTTAGGTCTGTGGTTAGGATTAGTGGTTAGGTCTGTAGTTAGGATTAGTGGATAGGTATGTGGTTAGGATAAGTGGATAGGTCTGTGGTTAGGATTAGTTGTTAGGTCTGTGGTTACGATAAGTGGATAGGTCTGTGGTTAGGTTAGTGGATAGGTCTGTGGTTAGGATTATTGCTAAGAGATAAGTTATTTTCATAATTATTATCATTAATAACATTGCGTTAATTACAATATTTTGTGAATTACGGTTTATACAAAAAATGGCGAAGCGGTTTAGTCATATGTGGCTCTACTCATTAGGTTTAGTCATATGTAGCTCTACTCATTCGATTTTCTGTTATGTATTGGTTACACCAATGAGACTTAAACCAGCTGCAGTCCTTATGTCTACATTTTACACACAAATATACAGAGGGGGGAAAAGCAACATTTTAATATAACTCTATTTGCGCTACAATTTAAAGTGAATATTAGATCACAAATTTCAATATCAAGAACACAATTTGTTTTTGGAAATAGGAATAAACTATACTGCCAGTGGCAGATAAATCATGTCCTAAGTTGAGATTTTTAACAAAGAAAAGAAAATGTTAATAAATAGTAACAAATACTTTTGATACGGAACAAACATTTAAAAACAAATTAATATGATAAATTGCTAGAACTGTTCAACTTATGGCAACAACTACGGACTCGTAAATGTAAGGGGGGAAACAACAGCCTTTAGCGGCCCAGTTGTTTTTTTATCTAACGGGTCGATACAACGGTCAAATGGTGGTCACAAATATTGGGAAATGGAGATTCAATCTGATCAAACGTTTGGTTGTTTTATTAACGGGGTCATCTATAAAACAAAACAGGTCACGAGAATGTCAATTGTTAATTCATATTCAATAATTATTCTATTTTAACGAACTCATTTCGTTTATATTGAAGATGCCCAAAAAAATATTTATCATTATTATTTAGAATATTTACATATCTAACGGGAAAAGTTTTTTCTATTCTAAATTAACTTTTAAAGTTCTTTTTACTTAAACCTCTACGACATGAGATATTAAAAAAATTGAGGAAAAAATTATTTAATGATTTATTATAACCTACTAGGACTCTTATAGGTGACTTTTGTACTAAAAATATTGACAATGTTTATTATAACCTTTATATGGCATTGTTGCCTACAGGCAACATTATGCATACGGAGAGATTCCTACCAAATTTAAAAAAAAATTGTAATTTAGGTCCTAAAATTATTGTTTTGTGTAATCTGCTTATTTATTTTTTACAGTAATATAAAAATATATTTTTGCAATAAATCGTAGGAATTGAAAATATTTCAAAAAATCTTAATAATATTCGGGACTTTATTTATTTTCTTAAATGTTTGTAACGCAAACATAATGTATTCAAGCCGCATCTTTAACCAACAGTGAATTTAAGTGTTTTATATTCGAGAGTTAAGATCGAAATCACACATTTGTTTTCTTCAATTTTTATGCGTTCCTGATAATAATAGTGGTCATGAAAATCCTTAAACGTATATTTCGATAAAAATTTATTTTAATATTGATATGCATTTGAAAATTATGATTTTTTATAATACCTACAAAAATGTCCATATGCCAGCTGACCAATGAAAAGTGGGGATGTAGGCAATCAATTTTGTTTTCCCTGGTATTACTATAGGTGGGCATTTGATATTTTTCGACCTAAAATGCATTGATATATTTTTCAAAGTACGAACTTATTTCACGCCCTTTAAGTGTACTTTAATGAGGAATTCATCATGCAATTTTAAATTTACAGTAAGAACTCATGTTTATGTTTATGTTATAACAATTATATATATAATGTAATAAATATTACATTAACTATATAGAGTTATATTCAATTTTTTTTAAAAAATAACTATTTTAGCTCCGGTTCTCTGCAATACCATGTAAAATCCTAAGATAAAATTTGTTATCAGATTTTCAAGAGTTTTTATTTTTTCTATTACATATTGTCACTCTAAAGGACACCATCGCTCAGATTTTCATGTGTTGCTATGTAGAAATAAATAAGTTTGGTTTATTTGAATGAATATCTTCATTCACCTTTTACACGGCCCCGTATACAGAATTTAAAAAAATAACTAAATTTACAATTTTTTTGTCAAGTAAAATTGAGATAGTTTTATAAATTCCTACTTGCTCTCTTTCTTCCACACAAAAAATATTTTTTTTTAAAAACATTGATACCTGTTTATCCTTTATCCTCTTGGTTAAATTGAAGAAAAAAATTATCTCATTTGCATTGAAAAACGCTAACTGTTTGTTAACTTCTGGTCAGTGATTTAAATTATTTGGGGGTCACATTTGTTTTAAAACTATTCTAACACTAAATTGTGACAAGTGTAATGTCATCAGATTTAAAGAAGGTCGTCCACATAAGATGTACATGCACATACACATAATTGATGTATATACACATGTACACATTTCCTTGAATCACCGTAAAGTTTGTTGTTGGACGATGTTTAAGAACACGATTCCCATTTACTTTACAAATTTGATTCCAGTTATTTTCCCCCGTGTTATTTATTTTATTTTTCCCAGTCGGCAGTGATGTCAACACTCCTTGTGCTCTATAAACCTTGGGCTATCATTTTGCCGCGGCATGTATCACGCTTTATATAAACAAAAAATTATTTCAATGATTCTTGTCATTTACTATAAACAAAGTGGACGTATATAAACAAAAAATTATTTCAATGATTCTTGTCATTTACTATAAACAAAGCGGACGTATATAAAAAAAAACTTATGATTTTGATTTTAAATGTCCACATCTCCCCGTAGTACAAACCCCCTTTTTTTTCAACATCTACGCCAATTTTTCAAACAAATATTTGCTATTTGCTTCTTCAATTAAAAAAAGAAGTATTAAGTTGTTAATATAAATAATAATTCACTTCTTTATATCAAGTTATCCGAACAAAAAAATAATAATTAAAGATGGTTTGTTTTCTATTTTGAGATAATGCTACGAAGGCAAAGACGTCTCTTACGGTTAATAAAAAAAATGTTTCTAACATATTCTACCGACGCGCCAAATGTCCCCGACATTTTACGACTCGTATGATTTCTTTAAGATTTTGTTTGTAAAATTTAATAACAATGATACCTTAATGATAAAAATACCCAGAATGTTTTCTGAAGGTGACTTATCTTTCCAACAATATTCCGTATGCAAGAACAAACACATATAAATTCTAGTTTTTCCCGTCTGGAATTCGGACGTGGAATTTAATTGCCTGATCAAACCAGGAAAACCAAAACTTTATCACCATTAAAAACTCTGATAAAAATTCAAGACTAAATATAAACTAAGGATAAGTGTGGGGCGAAATAAAGGAGCGTCAATAAGAGATAATAGTTCAACTCACACATTCAGATAAACATTATAAACATTGAATATGTGGCTTTAATCTTCTTATTAATGTATTTGCAGATATAATAATATTCAATTTTAAATACAGCTTTCATATCCTTGCCTTAAAGCGCTATCTTTGATCAGACTTAATTAGATTCGGTTTTCGGAAAGTAAAACAAATCGATGGTACAATGTTGAAAATGATGTTTTTAATAAACAATCATTACAATAGACCTACTATAGAAGATAAGATAATCATATCTATTATATATTAGTAATATAGTGATAATAATAATAATAACTATTATTATTATTATTATTATTATTATTATTATTATTATTATTATTATTATTATTGTGGCAATAATTCTCGTATTAAAGAGGAAACTTAAAATTAATTTTTTACTGTCATTATTATTATCATTATTTTTTATTGTTATTATTTTTATTACTATTATCATTATTTCTATTGTTATTATTATTTTTTTATATTTTTTCATTATTAGTAGTATTACTATTATTATTAATACTGTGAATTAAACGTCTTCTTGGTGTTTTTTTAATGTTATGCTGTCTTTCATTTCTTTATCCCCCATAAAATGTCATGAAAATTAAAGCAAAAAATACATGCTGCTAAACAGACATACATTTATACATTCACAAAGTCATGCATCCGGCACGTACTACATACACATGAAAAATTAAACACGCACATCACACGCGCTCACACTCAATACAAAATCCAACAATGAGTCCTTGTCGCTTTTATGAGTCTAACTGATACAAGCTATTTGTGTTAATGTTACTCCCGTGAGTTAAATACTTGAACAGGTCTGCACTTCTCACATGAAAAGATTTAACCTATATATAGTTCTGAGTGGTTTATTGTTCTATGCATCATCATTTGTAAATGTTATTGATTAGTTAAGAGCTCATGTTAATAAACATGCTTCTAAGTTGCGTTTTACAAATGTAAAAATATAATATATGTGTGTATGTGTGTGTATGTGTTTGTGTGTGTGTTGTCTTGATATACTTAGTATTTATAATATGTAACTACAAAATAAATATTAGCTTTTATCATTACTGTTACTTGCCGGCTTAATTTACATTACGGTTATTGTTGCTAGTTGTTGATAAATAGAAGTAAAAAAAATTATTTTTTTTAAACCACGTTTTTATAAGCGGACTAAAAAGAAGAAAATAAAAATTTAAAATTTAAAATAAGTACTATGATGTAATATGACTAAAAACGTGGGGCGGGCGCTTCTCAGACTTAACTAATTCAATTCACTCATTTTCTTACTCGTCAGTTGTAAACCCTAATCATTTTAGCCAAACGCCTAAAAAGCGCCCTCCCACGTTTTTAGTTATATTACATCATAGTACGTATTTTAAATTTTTAAATTTTATTTTCTTCTTTTTAGTCCGCTTATTAAAACGTGGTTTTTAAAAATCTTTTTTTTTACTTCTATTTATTTTATTCTTGTAAGTCTAAGTGAGTCTATGGTGAGTTTTGAAGTATTGATTATGTTCAAATATAATACGCATTGCCTGACAAACATTTACAGACTGGAAATGACTGATCTCCCCTTGATGTTAAACATGGTTTTTGTGGTCGGGGTTGGTGTGAACTCGGCACGTGAATGTAATGTAAACAAGGGCAGACGGATAATACATAGGCTTATATATAGATAAACTAAAAAGTTCAATAATTTATTCAATCGATCTGAAATTTTGATACAATGCATTGTCATCCAAGATCTATCTTTGGTAAAATTTTGAGATCTCTAGGACCATCAAAAGTGGTTTAATTTTACGTTGGCAGATTTGAAAAAAATTGTTAACAGACAGGAACGAAAGCAAGTTAATAAAAACGTGGTGAAAATAACATTTAAAATAACCATTATTTTCTTTCATTTAAATGTATTCCTGCTGCTTGAGTGCCTATATAATATACATATCATGTGGCGTTTTAAATATTAATCTACCCCTTTCAAATGGCTTTGAGATTATTTAAAGACGAAGTCTACGACTCTCATTTATTTGAAATTTCTCACATTTTGTAATTTTAAAAAATAAAAAAATCTGAAAATTTTGAATTATATAGTCACTTTCTCAGGTCTAATGACAAGTGAGTCGGACATTATGTGCATTATTGTTACTCAGTCCGACAAAGTGTGAAAAAGTCATTCAGTCGGACATAAAGAGAAACCGTTTGTGAGAGAAATGATACAAGTTCTATTTCGCACGACCTAGTTGTAGAATAGACACACGATCAGTTTAGGAAGTGACGGCTAATTTTAAAATAGACTCAAGTTCTATTTCCACTGACGCTAGTTGTAGAGCAGACACGAGATCTATTTCAAAACTGACGCTAGTTGTAGTGTAGACACAAGGTCTGCGCCGGTGTAAATCACTAGCCACACTATTGGTGTCACTCCGGACACGAGTCTACGTCTACCACAAGAATCAGTTACGACCCAGGCTTGCGTCCCGAGTATACGCACATGTTCGTGTCGGGTCGTAAAGTACTCACCCCCTCTCAAACCACTATTGTTATAGTTATTTTTTGAAAAAATCTGATATGTTTTAAAAGGTTTACATTAAATCTGTTTAAGTGCCTTGGACTCTTCAACGCTTTGAACACAAAGGGACGTAAATTCTTTATGGCACAAACGAGTGAGAGTGACGGCCTCTGGACCGCAATTTTATTTCAGTGTAATCCATGTTTATGGCTAGATGGCCGTGTCGGGTCCCGGAGACTCCAGTACATGGATTGAAATCTGACAATAGTTTGCCATAAAAGGGCAATAACCCATGAGCGCATCTTCGCATTGCTTGCCAAGTATCGAACTACATTTTTTTCTCATAAACACCATGATTAAAGCCAATATTGATTATAACGCAATTGTTATTAATTAATTCTGCTATTACTTCACGCCTCCCTTACATCACAAATACATGATTAATGTGCTTACATCACAAAAACATGATTGATGTGCTTACATCACAAACACATGATTGACGTGCTTACATCACAAACACATGATTGACGTGATTAAATCACAAACACATGATTGACATGCTTACATCACAAACACATGATTGACGTGCTTACATCAAAAATACATGATAGATGTGATTACATCACAAACACATGATTGACGTGCTTACATCACAAACACATGATTGATGTGCTTACATCACAAACACATGATTGATGTGCTTACATCACAAACACATGATTGACATGCTTACATCACAAACACATGATTGATGTGCTTACATCACAAACACATGATTGATGTGCTTACATCACAAACACATGATTGACGTGCTTACATCACAAACACATGATTGATGTGCTTACATCACAAACACATGATTGACGTGCTTACATCACAAACACATGATTGATGTGCTTACATCACAAACAAATGATTGATGTGCTTACATCACAAACACATAATTGATGTGCTTACATAACAAACACATGATTGATGTGCTTACATCACAAACACATGATTGACGTGCTTACATCACAAACACATGATTGATGTGCTTACATCACAAACACATGATTGACGTGCTTACATCACAAACACATGATTGATGTGCTTACATCACAAACAAATGATTGACGTGCTTACATCACAAACACATGATTGATGTGCTTACATCACAAACAAATGATTGATGTGCTTACATCACAAACACATAATTGATGTGCTTACATAACAAACACATGATTGATGTGCTTACATCACAAACACATGATTGACGTGCTTACATCACAAACACATGATTGATGTGCTTACATCACAAACACATGATTGACGTGCTTACATCACAAACACATGATTGATGTGCTTACATCACAAACACATGATAGATGTGCTTACATCACAAACACATAATTGATGTGCTTAGAACACAAACACATGATTGATGTGCTTACATCACAAATACATGATAGATGTGCCTAGATCCCAGGAACTCTACTCTACATTAGGCGTAGAATGCTATGTTGAACTAAAGGAAATAAAAATACTTCAATGGGATTATTCATTCAATCTTATAATTATTATTTGTTAGTAGGATTATGACCATTTTTTAAAAACTTTACAGGAAATTATTTCTATTATTTAGCCATATTAAAAAAAAACGCATACTTAAATTTATGAAGCGCTTGTCCAAATTAACATTGCTAGAACATTTACATCAATTTACATCAATAATTTTTGACATCATCCCAAAAAATTGATAATCGATTAAAATATGATCATTTGATATCTTATTCTAAAAAAGACTGAGGCGTCACTAGGGGATCTGGGGGGTGCGGACCGCACCGGGTGACACCAACTCTAGAAACGCCTCTCAATAAAGACACATCCCATCGACATACTAGCACAATCTTAGCACGCTGTTCATGAACTTTCATACTCTACTAGCACAACCTTAGCACGATGTTCATGAACTTTCACACTCTACTAGCACAATCTTAGCACGCTGTTCATGAACTTTCATACTCTACTAGCACAATCTTAGCACGCTGTTCATGAACTTTCACACTCTACTAGCACAATCTTAGCACGCTGTTCATGAACTTTCATACTCTACTAGCACAATCTTAGCACGCTGTTCATGAACTTTCATACTCTACTAGCACAATCTTAGCACGCTGTTCATGAACTTTCACACTCTACTAGCACAATCTTAGCACGCTGTTCATGAACTTTCATACTCTACTAGCACAATCTTAGCACGCTGTTCATGAACTTTCATACTCTACTAACACAATCTTAGCACGCTGTTCATGAACTTTCATTCTCTACTAGCACAATCTTAGCACGCTGTTCATGAACTTTCATACTCTACTAGCACAATCTTAGCACGCTGTTCATGAACTTTCATACTCTACTAGCACAATCTTAGCACGATGTTCATAAACTTTCACACTCTACTAGCACAATCTTAGCACGCTGTTCATGAACTTTCATACTCTACTAACACAATCTTAGCAAGCTGTTCATAAACTTTCACACTCTACTCGCACAATCTTAGCAAGCTGTTCATGAACTTTCATACTCTACTAGCACAATCTTTGCACGCTGTTCATGAACGTTCATACTCTACTAGCACAATCTTAGCACGCTGTTCATGAACTTACTTTCATTCATGTATAACAATAAATATTTACATCTTGAATTTTGGCCTGATGACGATTAGACTACTAAATGAAGTCCAGAATGTTTATATTTTAAATTAACATTTAAATGATATTATCTATTATTTGTATTAATTTTAATCCAGTGTTTTTACTTTTCTAGCACGAATCCTCTATTTTAGTAAATAATCATATTTTGAAAGTATTAACAACTATTATTTTGTTGAATATTTTTTAAATTATTTATTGAAATCCCAGTAATCATACTACAATCTTGTTATCATTTTAAAGTATAAAACATTGATTCTGATTAATGTTCAACGGATTATTCTCTTCTTTATGTTAAATGAGTCATCCCCCCCCCCAACCCACTTTATGAAAAAATTATAGTCAAAGAAAATCCTTATTGATCAAAATCGCTTCAGTTGCATCAAACACAGGGGTCGGGTCGGCAACGTTTTGAGACGGAAGAGACAGCTGTTACAATTTACAAAATTTCTCATTCTTTTAAAGAGCCACTAACTTGAGATTTGAAAACAAAACTATATAATTATTGATATTTAAGTAACTTGACATCGAAAGAGCCGCATGCGCCTCGCGAGCCGCAGGTTGCCGACCCCTGATCTAACCAAAAAAAAATTATTTTTATTATTATAAAAAATAAAACAATTAGATATCGCGCCACGAAAAAAAAGAGAAAATTAATTGATTAAGTAAATAAGGCATGAATATAAATACAAAATTCCGTTTGTTAGCTCTTGCGGAGGCAGGGCCATCTTATGCTAAGATGTAAATAACAGGATGACAGGTCCTATCTATGATAATAATTTTTGGTTGTTTCTTTCTTTTTTATCATTCAAGTTTATTGATTTTTTCTTTAAGAAATATTTGATTTTTCTGATATAATAAGGCTTTTATGTTGGCTTGTTTGTTAGTTTGTTTGTTTAATAATTTTGACCTAACTTTGACCCGTGATGTAATAAAAGGTCACAGCTGGAGGGTCACGAATGTGGTCCTTAGCGTCAACGCGAATGAAAGCACCGCACAGCGCGACGTTAGAGCTGGCTGGACATGGTCCACTTGAATAAAAAATATATAAAAAAACACTTTTTAAAAACTAGTCTTATATTCGAAATGCACTAAAAAGAAGAAAATAAATTTAAAATTTGAAATTTACAGTCAGAAGAGACCTTTAGTTCCAAATTTATGACAATGTAAAAGTTTAAAATGAGACAGGAACGTTAAATCGTAGGTGAAATCGATTATCTCGTTGTTCGCCATGACTATAAGACTAGGGTGCTTGCTAAGTTATGCAAAGATATTCACCTGAGCACCCTAGTCTTATAGTCATGGCGAAAAACGAGATAATCGATTTCACCTTCGATTTAATGTTCCTGTCTCATTTTAAACTTTTACATCTTTACAAATTGGGAACTAAAGGTCTCTTCTGACTGTAAATTTCAAATTTTAAATTTATTTTCTTCTTTTTAGTGCATTTCGAATATAAGACTAGTTTTTAAAAAGTGTTTTTTATATATTTTTATTTTCTACTTTTTAGTCTACGCATTTTACAGTAAGTGGAAAGCCAGCTTACCTTTTGACTATAAATCCCTTATATATTAGACATAACTAAAAGTAGTGATTGTGTTGAAATTAATTTAAACACGACATTTACAGACTGAAACACAATTATCTCCCCTGGTTTTAAAACCGGGCATAGGGACGGTAAGGGGTGTGAACATACACTGTCGTCGTCAACGCGTGAACTGAACTGTCACGTGAAAGAATCATAAACAAATGTTCGGATAGTCCGATCGCTTAAACTTACAAAGCGAATTAATATAAGACTAGTAACTAGTAATAAAAAGTACAAGATCCTATACACTATTCGCTATACACTGTACGCTATACACTGTACGCTATACACTGTACGCTATACACTGCACGCTATACACTGCACGCTATACACTGCACGCTATACACTGCACGCTATACACTGCACGCTATACACTGCACGCTATACACTGTACGCTATACACTGTACGCTATACACTGTACGCTATACACTGTACGCTATACACTGTACGCAATACACTGTACGCTATACACTGTACGCTATACACTGTACGCTATACACTGTACGCTATACACTGTACGCTATACACTGTACGCTATACACTGTACGCTATACACTGTACGCTATACACTGTACGCTATACACTGTACGCTATACACTGTACGCTATACACTGCACGCTATACACTGCACGCTATACACTGCACGCTATACACTGCACGCTATACACTGCACGCTATACACTGCACGCTATACACTGCACGCTATACACTGCACGCTATACACTGCACGCTATACACTGCACGCTATACACTGCACGCTATACACTGCACGCTATACACTGCACGCTATACACTGCACGCTATACACTGCACGCTATACACTGCACGCTATACACTGCACGCTATACACTGCACGCTATACACTGCACGCTATACACTGCACGCTATACACTGCACGCTATACACTGCACGCTATACACTGCACGCTATACACTGCACGCTATACACTGCACGCTATACACTGCACGCTATACACTGCACGCTATACACTGCACGCTATACACTGCACGCTATACACTGCACGCTATACACTGCACGCTATACACTGCACGCTATACACTGCACGCTATACACTGCACGCTATACACTGCACGCTATACACTGCACGCTATACACTGTACGCTATACACTGTACGCTATACACTGTACGCTATACACTGTACGCTATACACTGTACGCTATACACTGTACGCTATACACTGTACGCTATACACTGTACGCTATACACTGTACGCTATACACTGTACGCTATACACTGCACGCTATACACTGCACGCTATACACTATACGCTATACACTGTACGCTATACACTGTACGCTATACACTGTACGCTATACACTGTACGCTATACACTATACGCTATACACTATACGCTATACACTATACGCTATACGCTATACGCTATACGCTATACACTATACGCTATACACTATACGCTATACACTATACGCTATACACTATACGCTGTACACTTAACTATATGCGCTATAAATTATAAACTGCACACTGTATACGGTACACTCTATTCCTTTAAATTACACTATACACTAATTTATTAACTGTCTGAATTTTACAGTCTGCACGACTCGTGGTGTATATTTGACACCGTGATTTGTTAAAGTGTATTTAATAAAGTGTCCATCAATCGATGAGTCAGTCATAAGGCTAAGGGGAGGCGTCTGTGTAAATAAATAATAAAGGGTTGAAAAGTTTTTGTTCATCCCTGGGCAGTGGTCTTGGGGTAAGATGTAAGGCTAAGGACCCGTGGAAACGGACTATTTCCATGTATTGGCGTCTTTATTTTCACACACACATATATAAACATATATACTTACATATATGCAGCCAGGATATATTTATAATGAAGTATTTGTTTTGTTTTGTTTTTAAAAAAAATTAAATATCATTTTGGTTATCTTTCTATTATTTAGTAAATGTTTTGATTAAAAATAACAATGATAATTTCTTCGAGGAGTTACATAAAGTTTATTTTTAGTTTTAACTTGCACGCGAGAAGATATAGAAAATGGCAAACACATTGTTATTGAATTATTGAATAATTACATTTTAAACATCCGACTGCATTCCTAATCCTATACCCTTTTTTGTAAACGGCAATATCCGAAATAAAACAATATGATTGCTGGATAGAGATGATTAGCAAACCAGTAGGATAGTATAACAGTATAACAGATGTAGTGACAAAATATATATTGATACTATTATTAGCTCATCGTTTTATTTGGTTTGTTGTTATGTATTGCTGTCATTAGGTCCTCAGACACCAGTGCGTCATGCGCATCTGTTGCATGACTCATGAGTTAATTTGTGGCTACAATGAACAGGCTTTCTGTCGCTTCAAACTGTTGGTACCTGCTAAAGTGCTAGCTTGTTGCTGTGTGAAGACACCGCCACACCTAAAACAAGACAGTGCCATACTAAAACAAGACACCGCCACACCTAAAACAAGACAGTGCCATACTAAAACAAGACACCGCCACACCTAAAACAAGACAGTGCCACACTATAACAAGACACCGCCACACTGAAACAAGACTCCGCAACACACTAAAACAAGACACCGCCACACCTAAAACAAGACAGTGCCACACTATAACAAGACACCGCCACACCTAAAACAAGACACCGCAACACACTAAAACAAGACACCGCCACACCTAAAACAAGACAGTGCCACACTATAACAAGACACCGCCACACCTAAAACAAGACACCGCAACACACTAAAACAAGACACCGCCACACCTAAAACAAGACAGTGCCACACTATAACAAGACACCGCCACACTGAAACAAGACACCGCAACACACTAAAACAAGACATTGCCACACTAAAACAAGACACTGCCACACTAAAACAAGACATTGCCACACTAAAACTGTCAAAGTTACATGACACTGGCATATCAATCAGTCACATTTATATTCACCTAATATACCTATCTGTCGCAGTTACATGTTTTTATACTAATATATTACTGTTATATGTCGCTGCATTGACTAATTTGTCACTGTTAAGTTTCACTTAATGTCACCACTCACTGCATACTAATATGTCAGTATTAAAATGCACTATCCACTATCACTTTACTACATTTATCGTAGAGATGGGAATGGAATGCATCGAATCAAAATCTACTAATTAATTATTCTAACTTTTAAAAGTGGGTTCGATTCCAAACAGCTGCTGCCACTACAACATCTGGGTCCATCAAGAAGATTAATTTGAATATTTTTTAAAGCCTAAAAATGACGGATATATCGTGGTCTGTAGTAAAACGTTGTTCTACTCTTTGGCCTGAAATACACAAATTTTATTGTTCAGCCAATATAGTTTATTATACAGGTTAGTAAGTACATCCGTATAAATATTACGAAAGTTCATCAATGTAAACAAAAACAAAAATGCACAATTTTTTAAGTTTTAGTTCATAAAAAAAGTATAATTTTTTCCAACAAATGTTTTTTTAAAATATTTAAATATGATTTTTATTTCATTATTTTCGTGAAATATGCCATGGATTATTACAGCTTCGTTAAATAATTTGTTTCTTCTAAATGAAAATTGAAAATTCCTCGAATTTAAGGAATTTAGTCCTTTGAAATAATATGTTACACCGTAAAAGTGAAATATGTGAATCTATTAAAATTAGTTCAGTTAATCAATTACGTTAAATAATTTCAGTTAAATAAGCTTCAATGTCTCGGATACATACTGAATACCCGACAATGTGGAATGTTAAATATAACTTGAAAATTAAACAATGGAATATATATATACATACACAGCACTGATATACATATACCATATAGATACATACATACACCACACAGATATATACATACACCACATAGATATATATATATATATTTACACCATATAAATATATACATACACCACATAGATATGCAAACACCACATAGATATATACACACACCACACATATATACATACACCACACAGATATGCATACACCATATATATATATATACCACACAGAGATGCATACACCACACAGATATACACACACCACACAGATATATACATACACCACATAGACATATAAATACACCACATAGATATATACATACACCACACAGATATATACATACACAACATAGACATATACATACACCACATAGACATATAAATACACCACATAGACATATACATACACCACATAAATATATATATACATATATATATATATCTATATATATATACACCACAAAGATATGTAAAGCCATTCACAGTCCATAATAAACGTAGACAGACTAATTAAGTAAATTATTCCAGATACTCTTACAATATTACCTAAGACTTTGGTAAGCACATTAATCAGTTGATTCTCATCCGCTGTTAATCTTATGATTAGCCCAAAATATCAATTCCCTTTCTATGTTACTAATCAATTTTTTTTCATTAATTTATTAGCGTAATAAAAACCATTCACTTAATTGTTCATGAGTTAGCGATACATTTTTAAAAAAATCTTATTAAATAAGTTGATCTGTAAAATTTCAAAAATTCATTCCATCAAAGCTCAATAATTTAATCGATCGAAGTTTAGTTAGTCAAACCTTCAAAATGAAATAACTTATATCATTAAAATTAAACACCCCTTTCATGCCATTATCAAGTACCGACTTACAGATGTATATATTTTCTTAGAGGAACTCGCCCGCTAATCTACAGCGTCCTAATTTGAAGCTTCGTCAATTATTTGCTCACCGAGTGCTCGGGGCCGGCCGGTACATTGCAATTAGTGATCGAAGAGTCAAACGTGCAGGTAATTTCATTCTTAGGAGAATGAGAAGGAAAAACAAAATTTCGAAGTAAATGAAAGTTCCTAAATTTGTGTTTCACGTCGATGTATGATTTAAAATATATGAGCTGTGTGCTGACAGCGGTAACTTTGATAGATTATAATCGAGTAATTCTTGGAGTACTTCGCGAAGAATACGAAGTAAAGGAAGGAAACCTTCATTATTTTGTGAAATCGGTTAAGTTAAGGTAATTCCATGGCTCTCAAATTTTGTGACGTAACACAGCAAATTCGTTCTGCTATGCAAGAAATGAGGAAGAAAAACCTTTTTGTTTACGTATGCACCTCAAAAAAAAATAATAAGAGTGAAAAGTATGCAAGTAACAAAAAATATAAATTATTAATAAATTGGGATAAAATATATTAGAAATATTCTCTTAACCCTTAAAAGCGTTGCAATCGATCCAATTAATTTTAATTGATTAAAATTTTAAACGATTAATCGATTAAGTGATGTGATAGTTAATTTCTGCAGCCTTAACATATATATATATATATATATATATATATATATATATATATATATATATATATATATGTGTGTGTGTGTGTGTGTCTGTGTGTGTGTTTGAATAATTAGGTCATTGTCCTAAAAATAGCTGAATATATCTTATCTACTACAGACGCTCCTTCTATACAGAAGACTGACGTCATATATGCACCATTTCTCCCACAAACGTATCAATGTTTCATAGCAGAGCCTTGCTCTTCAGATATTTAACACATGCTTTGCGATTGTCTTGGCTAATGTATGTATTTATGTGCCGCAAATGAATTTGTTTAATGCAGTAAAAAGAAATTAAAATTTCTTTTAAAATTATTATATCCAAACATTTTTTTATGAGTACTTCATTTTATTGATATTAAAATGAGAAAAATGTAATACGGCGTTTTTACATTATAATTAATGTATCTTTTTATTGCATATATTATCATAAATATGCAAAAAAAATATTTTTTGTTTAACGATAATGTTTGTAAATTTGTATTAGAAAAATATTACGCATTCTCGGCAGAGCTCTGAAATGGAAAGCTAAAAGACGTGGTGTGCTAGAACATCCAAAAGAATAGAACATTATGTGTGACGAGTCTTGTTGCACATGTGAACATGTTTAAAATGACACCATTATTTCATTGAGTAGGCTGTAAATAGATAATAAGAATATATTTTACATATTATGTAACTTAACTTCCAGTAACAAATGTTATTTCTTTTAAAGGTTTTGCGATTGTAAGCTACGTTATTGGTAATAACATTTGGACTGAAACTGAATAATTTTTTAAAGTTACACAATTTCAAACAGATTAATATTTTTTGAAATGCAAGCTAAATTCAATGATTTAAAATAAAACATTATTATATTTTTTTTTGTAAATTGTGTAAGTTTTTCCTACCAAACAAATAAATTTATAATTTGATTCGCACATTTCAACGTGATGTGGTTTGATTTCTAAGAACATATCTTTTCTAATGGTCAATTAAATTTGGGTACGTTTTCGTTTTACTAATATAAAAATAAATAGAAGTAAAAAAAGATTTTAAAAAACCACGTTTTTATAAGAAGGACTAAAAAGAAGAAAATAAATTTTTAAAATTTAAAATAGTTACCACGATTTCATATGACTAAAAACGTGGGGCGTCCGCTTCTGAGGCTTAACTAATTCAATTCACTCATTTTATTACTCGTCATTTTTAAACCCTAATCATTTTAGCCAAACGCCTAAAAAGCGCCCGCCAACGTTTTTAGTCATATTACATCGTAGTACTTATTTTAAATTTAAAATTTCTAAAATGTATTTTCTTCTTTTTAGTCCGCTTATAAAAACGTGGTTTTTAAAAATCTACTTCTATTCATTTTATTCTTTTTAGTCTGTGTATGCTATGGTGAGTTTTGAAGTATTGATTATGTTAAAATATAATACTCATTGCCCGACAAACGTTTACAGACTGGAAATGACTGATCTCTCCTTAATGTTAAACATGGTTGATGTGGTCGGGGTTGGTGTGAATTCGGCACGTGAATGTAATGTAAACAAGAACAGACGGATAATACATATGCTTATTTATAGATAAACTAAAAAGTTCAATAATTTAATAACCGTACATTCGATCGATCTGAAATTTTGATACAGTGTATTGTCATCCAAGATCTCTCTGTGATAAAATTTTGAGATCTCTAGGACTATCAGAAGTGGCAGATTTGAAAAATTGTGGACAAACAGGAACGAAAGCAAGTTAATAAAAACGTGGTAAAATGATAAAATGCCCCAATTATTAATATAAACATCCATGATATACATAAATAAACCAATTTTATTATTTCAAAATATTTAATTAAAAAAAAAGAAATCGCACATAAAAAACATACATATTTTAACAATAAAGGAATACAACTCACCCAAATTTAATATATGAGCATTCATTTTATCATAGAATAAACCTTTCTAAAAACAGGAGTACAACAACTACTGTTATGAATATACTACCTGTCACATACTACCTGTCACATACTACCTGTCACATACTAGCTGTCACATACTACCTGTCACATACTATCTGTAACATACTACCTGTCACATACTACCTGTCACATACTATCTGTCACATACTACCTGTCACATACTACATGTCACATACTACCTGTCACATACTACCTGTCACATACTACCTGCCACATACGACCTGTCACATACGACCTGTCACGTACTACCTGTCACGTACTACCTGTCACATACTACTTCTACATTTCTTCACATAATACATCCATCAACTCAACAATATTTAACATACACGATGTCCTGTAATAAACACAGCTGTCCCACTAATCAACATACAACTCAATCAAAATAAATGTTCGCTTCTCCCGTAATAAACAGGATGGTCATTAATATCATTAACTTCTTTACAGTATCACACACACACACACACACACACACACACACACACCGTCTACCACGCATGAAATATAAGCACGAGCTTAAGAGCTTGTTTGGCTACATTCTGTTGGTATATATTCTTACATTCTGTTGGTACATATTGTTACATTCTGTTGGTACATATTGTTACATTCTGTTGTTACATATTGTCACATTCTGTTGGTACATATTGTCACATTCTGTTGTTACATATAGTCACATTCTGTTGGTACATATTGTTACATACTGTTGGTACATATTGTTACATTCTGTTGTTACATATTGTCACATTCTGTTGTTACATATTGTTACATTCTGTTGGTACATATTGTTACATTCTGTTGGTACATATTGTCACATTCTGTTGGTACATATTGTTACATACTGTTGGTACATATTGTTACATTTTGTTGGTACATATTGTCACATTCTGTTGGTACATATTGTTACATACTGTTGTTACATATTGTTACATTCTGTTGGTATATATTGTTACATTCTGTTGGTACATAATGTTACATTCTGTTGTTACATATTGTCACATTCTGTTGGAACATATTGTCACATTCTGTTGGTACATATTGTTACATTCTGTTGCTACATATTGTTACATACTGTTGTTACATATTCTTACATTCTGTTGGTACATATTGTGACATTCTGTTGGTACATATTGTTACATACTGTTGGTACATATTGTTACATTCTGTTGTTACATATTGTCACATTCTGTTGTTACATATTGTTACATTCTGTTGGTACATATTGTTACATTCAGTTGGTACATATTGTCACATTCTGTTGGTACATATTGTTACATACTGTTGGTACATATTGTTACATTTTGTTGGTACATATTGTCACATTCTGTTGGTACATATTGTTACATACTGTTGTTTCATATTGTTACATTCTGTTGGTATATATTGTTACATTCTGTTGGTACATAATGTTACATTCTGTTGTTACATATTGTCACATTCTGTTGGAACATATTGTCACATTCTGTTGGTACATATTGTTACATTCTGTTGCTACATATTGTTACATACTGTTGTTACATATTCTTACATTCTGTTGGTACATATTGTGACATTCTGTTGGTACATATTGTCACATTCTGTTGGTACATATTGTCACATTCTGTTGGTACATATTGTTACATTCTGTTGGTACATATTGCTACATTCTGTTGGTACATATTGTTACATTCTGTTGGTACATATTGTTACATTCTGTTGGTACATATTGTTACATTCTGTTGGTACATATTGTTACATTCTGTTGGTACATATTGTTACATTCTGTTGGTACATCTTGTTACATTCTGTTGGTACATATTGTTTTTAAAAAAATCATTGATGTTTCTACAGGCCGATATAGTTGCGTTAATTTGTTTTCTCTTGTTTAATTCGTGATCTACACGTTTAACTATAACGTGTCCTTTTCATTTATTCATTTTTATAATCTGTGGGTCTATACTGTCCGTAACAATACCCCCACACCATATTATCACACATTGTGGACGGCGTGTTTATTGATTGCTGAGTTGAACGGTTCCCTAATTCGTTCAAATTCCTAAAGTGGTGGTACCCTACTTGGGGCGATAAATTGGAACAAAATAAATATTTAATAAAAGAAAACCAAAACAGAAAATAAAAAATAAAATAAAGAAAAGCAGGCAATTATTGGGCCACGGTCTCTGTGTAGGTGAGGCGGTGAATGGGTTAGTGTGTGTGTGTGTGTGTGTTGATTCCTTCAGAACATTGGTTTCGGGTCGTTTGGTGCGTAGCTATTTTTAGCTATTGATTTGATTGGTTGAATGACTTGGCGAGCGGATCACTGAAAGGTGTGCAATGAAAATAAAAGGACGTGGGTGGTGGTGGGGGAGGGGGGGAGAAGGGCTTTTTAAGAGAATTATTATCTGTTCGGGCGTGGAGGGGAAGACTGGAATTATTGTTAAATCTTTATGTTAAATGTTGATAACCCTTGATACCATTGCTCAGTTATTTACATTAGTAACAGATACATCTGTGTCAATGTTGACGTCATCGGTTTATGTTGTGTTAAGATTAGAGAAACGAGTAGAGTAGATTTGCCATACACTGATTACCTTCTCCTTGCCGTACACTGATTACCTTCTCCTTGCCGTACACTGATTACCTTCTCCTTGCCGTACACTGATTGCCTTATCCTTGTCACACACTTATTACCTTCTCCTGGCCATACACTGATTACCTTCTCCTTGCCATACACTGATTACCTTCTCCTTGTCATACACTTATTACCTTCTCCTGGCCATACACTGATTACCTTCTCCTGGCCATACACTGATTACCTTCTCCTTGCCGTACACTGATTGCCTACTCCTTGCCATACACTGATTACCTTCTCCTGGCCATACACTGATTACCTAATCCTTGCCGTACACTGATTACCTACTCCTTACCATACACTGATTACCTACTCCTTACCATACACTGATTACCTACTCCTTGCCATACATTGATTACCTACTCCTTGCCATACACTGATTACCTTATCCTTGCCATACACTGATTACTTTCTCCTTGCCATACACTGATTACCTTCTCCTGGCTATACACTGAATTAGTTTTCAATCCCCTTAAAAAGAAATAAAACAACTAAAATTATTGAAGTCAATAAATAAAAATTAATGACATAAATAAATAAATATCCACAGCCCCTTTTGTCAGGGTTATAGTAGTAGACTCCAAGGGGCATGAACTAACTTTAGTCTACACACCTTCATTGGACATCACGTGCCTATAAACATACATTTAATATCACATGCCTACACGCCTAAATGCCGTATCGCCTGCCTACACATATAAACGTGGCATCACCTGCCTACACATGTAAATGCCGTATCACCTGCCTACACCTATAAATGCCGTATCACCTGCCTCCACATATAAATGCCGTATCACCTGCCTACACATGTAAATGCCGTATCACCTGCCTACACCTGTAAATTCCGTATCACCTGCCTACACATGTAAATGCCGTATCACCTGTCTCCACATGTAAATGCCGTATCACCTGCCTCCACATGTAAATGCCGTATCACCTGTCTCCACATGTAAATGCCGTATCACCTGCCTACACATGTAAATGCCGTATCACCTGTCTCCACATGTAAATGCCGTATCACCTGCCTCCACATGTAAATGCCGTATCACCTGTCTCCACATGTAAATGCCGTATCAACTGCCTACACATGTAAATGCCGTATCACCTGTCTCCACATGTAAATGCCGTATCACCTGTCTCCACATGTAAATGCCGTATCACCTGTCTCCACATGTAAATGCCGTATCACCTGCCTCCACATGTAAATGCCGTATCGCCTGCCTCCACATGTAAATGCCGTATCACCTGTCTCCACATGTAAATGCCGTATCACCTGCCTCCACATGTAAATGCCGTATCGCCTGCCTCCACATGTAAATGCCGTATCACCTGTCTCCACATGTAAATGCCGTATCACCTGCCTCCACATGTAAATGCCGTATCGCCTGCCTCCACATGTAAATGCCGTATCACCTGTCTCCACATGTAAATGCCGTATCACCTGCCTCCACATGTAAATGCCGTATCGCCTGCCTCCACATCTAAATGCCGTATCGCCTGCCTCCACATGTAAATGCCGTATCACCTGTCTCGACATGTAAATGCCGTATCACCTGCCTCCACATGTAAATGCCGTATCGCCTGCCTCCACATGTAAATGCCGTATCACCTGTCTCCACATGTAAATGCCGTATCACCTGCCTCCACATGTAAATGCCGTATCGCCTGCCTCCACATGTAAATGCCGTATCACCTGTCTCCACATGTAAATGCCGTATCACCTGCCTCCACATGTAAATGCCGTATCGCCTGCCTCCACATGTAAATGCCGTATCGCCTGCCTCCACATGTAAATGCCGTATCACCTGTCTCCACATGTAAATGCCGTATCACCTGTCTCCACATGTAAATGCCGTATCACCTGCCTCCACATGTAAATGCCGTATCGCCTGCCTCCACATGTAAATGCCGTATCACCTGTCTCCACATGTAAATGCCGTATCACCTGCCTCCACATGTAAATGCCGTATCGCCTGCCTCCACATGTAAATGCCGTATCGCCTGCCTCCACATGTAAATGCCGTATCGCCTGCCTCCACATGTAAATGCCGTATCGCCTGCCTCCACATGTAAATGCCGTATCGCCTGCCTCCACATGTAAATGCCGTATCGCCTGCCTCCACATGTAAATGCCGTATCGCCTGCCTCCACATGTAAATGCCGTATCGCCTGCCTCCACATGTAAATGCCGTATCACCTGTCTCCACATGTAAATGCCGTATCACCTGCCTCCACATGTAAATGCCGTATCGCCTGCCTCCACATGTAAATGCCGTATCACCTGTCTCCACATGTAAATGCCGTATCACCTGCCTCCACATGTAAATGCCGTATCGCCTGCCTCCACATGTAAATGCCGTATCGCCTGCCTCCACATGTAAATGCCGTATCACCTGCCTCCACATGTAAATGCCGTATCGCCTGCCTCCACATGTAAATGCCGTATCACCTGTCTCCACATGTAAATGCCGTATCACCTGCCTCCACATGTAAATGCCGTATCGCCTGCCTCCACATGTAAATGCCGTATCACCTGTCTCCACATGTAAATGCCGTATCACCTGCCTCCACATGTAAATGCCGTATCGCCTGCCTCCACATGTAAATGCCGTATCACCTGTCTCCACATGTAAATGCCGTATCACCTGCCTCCACATGTAAATGCCGTATCGCCTGCCTCCACATGTAAATGCCGTATCGCCTGCCTCCACATGTAAATGCCGTATCACCTGCCTCCACATGTAAATGCCGTATCGCCTGCCTCCACATGTAAATGCCGTATCACCTGTCTCCACATGTAAACGTGGTATCACCTGACAAGCAAAAGATTGTAAACATTGCACTCTTGTCCCTACACTACAAAGCTTAAAAGTCTCGGTGGTAATACTGTCCTAAGATTGTATACTGTATCTACCTATGATCACAAGCTTGGGTCGATCTCTATGTAGTATGTAGAACCATTCGACAAAGTCATGATCAATTGAGACGTTGGAACCAGATACACATAGGATGACGTAATTAAAACTATATAGACTATATCAAATCATATGACGCCATCCATCAATGACTTGCATTGATTGTTGTATTTATTGGCTAATGATGTGATATCATTTGATGCTGTCAGGAACAAAATGGAAGTTGTAGCAGCAGATTTTTAGGGCCATTTATTTATTTAATTTTTATTTTAAAAGTTCTTGAATTAATATAAACATTGTTAAAACTGAAATTTGTTTTTCTTTAAAATAAAAAATAATACGACTTATCATATGTGTTTAAGACGTTACCGTCATCAATTTATCTTATCTTATCCTATCTTTTTCAGACGCTCCTTTTATACAGAAAATTATTTTATGCTATGCTAATTCATGTTTGTCTCTAGTCATGCATTTTTTAAAGACCTTTAAATGACGATAGAGTGTAGGTTTTCCTGGTTTACTCAGGCAATCCATTCCATGCCCGAATTCCAGACAGGTAGAACAATAGTTTTGTATGTATTCGCTCTTTTATACGGAATAAGAAAAGGTTTTTTTATCCCTATGTCTTTCTGGAGGTCGTATTAAGTTATCTTTGCGTTTTATTTCCAAGTTAGAATTAATAGCTTTATGTAGTTTACTACTTTACTCTTGGTTCTTCTATCCTCTAGTGTTTCTAGGTTTAATGATTTAACTCTCGACAATTTTAAATATTCTTCAGTAATGAATCTGGCAGATCTTTTTTATTTTTTTAAATTTGTTCTAGTTTATCAATGTTTTCTTTGACCGATAAACGTGGCTTTATGTAGCAATTATGTCATTATATTTTTTTAAATTATATTACCGGTATGTTATTAAATGTGTGTATATATAATATATAAACAATATAATAGCCCAAGTCACAGGTTGGAGTATGGATCCGTATAGCGCTACGACGTCATTTTTTAAGCTTATATTTAAATATATATACAAGTACAAGGCGCGCATCAGGAGGTGTGCAAAATTCTTAAAATTCTAAAAGATTAAAAAACAAAATATTATATGACGTCATAGTTTTAGCTTATATTTTAATTTTGGAAAAGAGAGCGATGTAAAAAGAGGATTTGAGGATTTATAATTATAAAATACTTTGTGTACATTTCAGGAAGTTTAATATTTCGTATTTATCAAACACGGATAAGTTACTTGGGCTTTTTACCAAAAAAAAGTGGACGCCGTAGGCGCCCCACAGCCCAAGTGGGAGCCGTAGGCGCCCTAAAACCCCTAGTATACATATATGAAAAATCCAATTGTTAAAAGTTCAAGTGTTAAAAAAGTTCAAATATCTATTTATTATGAACGTTATATATTACTAGCTTTTATGTAAAGAGCGAGCTGCCTGGCTAATGTGATGAGGTACAACGCTATAGAAGCTCTGGAATTAATTTTATTTCAATTATCATTATAATTATTTTATTAGTGCATTTATTATAGTCCCTAATAAGACACAAACTGTTTGAACCCTTTCAAAAGTATACGACACTAAATGCATTGTAAAAAAGTTATAACTCTTCCAAAAATAATTCCAATTAATTTTAGAACAAATCATATCTCTTTTAAAAGTGGTCTCGAATAATTAAACAATATAATTTGAAATTGTCACGCAAGTAGTGTCTGTCAGTCCTGACGCTACTAATTTTAGAAAGCAGGGAAAACCAAATTACTGCACCAATGCATCAAAAGGTATGCAAATTATAGATGCGCTGTAAAAAAGTATTATATGACGTCATTGTTTTCGCTCATATTTTAATTTTGGAAAAGGGATCAATATAAAAAGAGGATTTGAGGATGGTTAATTATAAAATCCAAAAAACAAAGGGGGCGCCGTAGGCACCCTACAACCCCTATTATAAAATACTTTGTGTACATTTCAGAAAGTTTAATATTTCGTATTTATCAAACAAGGACAAGTTAGTTGGGCTTTTGAAAAAGATCGGCGCCGTAGGCGCCCTAAAAAAAGTGCATTTTTTATAAAATAAATATATTTCAGCTGAAAACTTCCGTCATTTTTGACGGGTGATACGCTAGTTTTAAACTATATAATTTGCAATTGTCACGCAAGTAGTAGTGTCTGTCAGTCCTGACGCTACTAATTTTAGAAAGCAGGGAAAACCAAATTACTGCACCAATGCATCAAAAGGTGTGCAAATTAAAGATGCGCTGTAAAAAAAAATTATATGACGTCATTGTTTTCGCTCATATTTTATTTTTGGAAAAGGGATCAATGTAAAAAGAGGATTTGATGAGGGTTAATTATAAATTCAAAAAAAAGGGGCGCCTTAGGCGCCCTACAACCAGGGCCGTCTTAACGCATATGCCCGTTGGACATTCGCTCCGGGGCCCACGAGCATAGGGGCACCATGGGAATATATTTATTTATATATATTATGTTAATTTATATTTTATTCCTTCGGGGGAGGGGCCCCACACTATTTCTTTGTCCGGGGGCCCCAAATGGTGTAAAGACGGCTCTGCCTACAACCCATATTATAAAATATTTTGTGTACATTTCAGAAAGTTTAATATTTCGTATTTATCAAACAAGAACAAGTTAGTTGGGCTTTTGAAAAAAGGTCGGCCCTAAAAAAAGTGCATTTTGTTTATAAAATAAATAGATTTCAGCTGAAAACTCCGTCATTTTTTACTAGTGATACGCTAGTAGTTTTATAACTTATAATTTGTTTTCAAAAATTGTAATAGTCCCCAATAAATGTAACGTTAATCATATTCTTTGAAAAGTAGTACCCCTAAAATCGTATTATTTCATGAACATATTTTCAGAAATAATCCCCCAGATAAAGATCTCCTATTGCGGAGATTCTAAGAAGCAGTTCGACTCCCGTCTTTCACGGCGCTTTTGTTTACGACGGCTGCCCCAGGCGCAGCTGTTACCAAATAAGAAGCAGTAATAATAATCACAGCAGTGAATGTTTTAGCCGCCAGCTTTATCGACCCACAATGCAACTGTCCCCCCCCCCGTCCGACATCCGCCCTCAAACCACCCCACTAACCAACCGGCGCCCCACATCTTACATCAAAGAACTTGGCGCCCCTTGACTTTTAACCCCGTGAAACATAATTGTCTTTGTGTGGTGATGATCAAACTATCGGCACACGAGTCCCATATACCACCCCTCAGTAAACTAGTCCCATATACCACCCTCTTGGTACACGAGTCCCATATACCACCCTCTTGGTACACGAGTCCCATGTACCACCCCTTGGTACACGAGTCCCATATACCACCCCTTTGGTACACGAGTCCCATATACCACCCCTTTGGTACACGAGTCCCATATACCACCCTCTTGGTACACGAGTCCCATGTACCACCCCTTGGTACACGAGTCCCATATACCACCCCTTTGGTACACGAGTCCCATATACCACCCTCTTGGTACACGAGTCCCATGTACCACCCCTTGGTACACGAGTCCCATATACCACCCCTTTGGTACACGAGTCCCATATACCACCCCTTTGGTACACGAGTCCCATATACCACCCCTTTGGTACACGAGTCCCATATACCACCCCTTTGGTACACGAGTCCCATATACCACCCTCTTGGTACACGAGTCCCATATACCACCCTCTTGGTACACGAGTCCCATGTACCACCCCTTGGTACACGAGTCCCATATACCACCAAGTTGGTACACGAGTCCCATGTACCACCCCTTTGGTACACGAGTCCCATATACCACCCCTCGGTAAACTAGTCCCATATACCACCCCTTGGTACACGAGTCCCATATACCACCCCTTGGTACACGAGTCCCATGTACCACCCCCTTGGTACACGAGTCCCATATACCACCAAGTTGGTACACGAGTCCCATGTACCACCCCTTTGGTACACGAGTCCCATATACCACCCCTCGGTAAACTAGTCCCATATACCACCCCTTGGTACACGAGTCCCATATACCACCCTCGGTAAACTAGTCCCATATACCACCCTCTTGGTACACGAGTCCCATATACCACCCCACGACCACATAATGGTTAGACTCTTAGTTTACCAGCCCCCACGACCACACAATGGTTAGACTCTAGTTTACCAGCCGCCACGACCACATAATGGTTAGACTCTAGTTTACCAGCCCCCACGACCACATAATGGTTAGAATCTAGTTTACCAGCCGCCACGACCACATAATGGTTAGAATCTAGTTTACCAGCGTCCACACAAGGGTTGTTGATGGAGTAGCTGCAGCTAACAGCGAGCTGAGGCCTGGAACACATTCAATAATCTGAGAGCAATCACTGGTGGACATTCAAGCGACATCTCAACAACAAAAACGAAAGTGTGTGTGTGTGGTGTCTTCATAATTTTTCAGACTTAGAAAAAATAAATAAATGTTTAAAAATTGGGCAGGAAGACGATATTTCCCACGTGTTGAATTAAGGTTTAAAAAAAAAGAAACACTTAAAAACGAACTATTTACTATTTACTCATATGTCCTTGCATTAAGTAAAAAGTTTAACTTTTTAAATTAATGTCAGCCTCAATTATGCCGAGATTTTGGAGCCACGTGTTATCAGAAATTTTCCCTCTACGGTTTATTGGTCTGAGTACAAAATTTAAATTTAAAACTCGTGTGCAAAGTTGCACAGCATCCATTTTTTTGTGCAAAATTTCACATCCTACAGACGCCTATATTATATTATCCTTATCAAAATTTGCTATGCCGTTATTCTAAATAGCATCGCGGCGTCAGTCACATATCTCCGCGGCCACGCAGTTTAAAGTGAACATTGGACTTTGTGTCACCCACGTCATTTTTCTAATCCAATCTAAGCCACTTAACGACGGTTAACTTAAAGCCAGCTTGCTGCTATAGCCTCCGAATTGTGAGGACCACTGGCAGCCATTATTGTACCGTGAGTACAGAGTGAGCGTGCCATTAGCTCCCCCCCTCCCCTTCCCCTTCCCCCATGCACCGAGCAGACCAAATGTAATAAGGATTACAGAACGCATGGCTTATACGCCCCCGGGGGTACTACTTGAGGGCCTGTAATTTCCCCGATTAAATTCATCTCGGGGGAAAGAGAAGGGCTGTGGCGGGAAGGGGGGGGGGAAGGCTGTTGCATTGAAATAGCACCCCTCCCCGGGGTTTGAAGGCAATTAATGATTTTCATCAATTATCTAGATCTCATAATTATAAACGGTGAGTTGGTTTTGTGGAAACTCCCTCGTTCAACCCAACCTCCCCTTTAGGGCCTTAACTCCTCCCTACGCTCCCCCTCCCCTCTCCCCCCGTCCTCCATGAAACAAATCGCCATTGCCTATTTCTTCCTCGTAATATCCATTTCCTCCATGACCCCACACATACACACACAAGCACACTTTTTGTAATAAACACATTATCTCCAAGTTACACTGATAATTTGCGTCGATGCCTCATGTATTGTGTTCGCTAAAATACCTCATTTACCCCTTACCCGCCCCCCACCCCAACCCCCTATTTTAGCGAATGGACTCGTCTAGAATTTCAAAGACTAAATTAAATGCGCCGTTCCAGTTTCTTGCACCGCTGGGTCACCTCGCCCGGATAAAAAAAAACGGGTTTTAACTATAATTAAATCTACATCTGATAGCTCCGTGATGCCACAGCGTCTTTGTGGCCGCCTTGTCACATGCACTCCATCACCTGGATGCGACGAGCCAGCGGCCCCGGGAGCACCGTGGAGCACCACAATAGGCGGACGCATGCATAGTCACCTCGTTGTGGAACAGGCTGGCGGTGTGGTCATGCCCTGAAACGTCATGACGTGATTTAAATCATGGCCGGGGTCCGTCCGTCCGATGACGTCACGTCGTGATCTTCAATTTTTTTTTAAACCGTCACGACACTATTTCGCGAATTTGTTCCATGACTTTGAGTAGCGTCCCATTTCCTACAGCTGGAACCGCAGATGAACTTTACCTGACGTGGTATGAAATGAAACTGTATACAGCAGTGCTTCTCAAACTTATTATTATTGCGGACCGCAGGAATTTTTTCCATTGCACCAGGGACCGGTGAACCATTTTCCTTGTTCTGACGTGGTAGCGAAATGTCCTTTCTTGGTAACTTCTGCGGACCGGCATTGGATGGCCCACAGACCGACACCGGTCCGCGGACCACCACTTTGAGAAGCACTGGTATACAGTGTTAGACTCATTACATTTGATTAGTTCTCTCAATTTCAATTCTATTCCTTAGTAAAAAAAAATGTTTTGCTATTGATTTCGTTATTAAATTTCATAAATGTTAGTTGTCTCATCGTAGTTGACAATGATCTGTTACTTTCGCCCTATATAAGCTAACAAAGTTAAGTTGTAGTGATTCCCGCTCCAGTGGTTCTTAATCCTTGTTCGGGGTACCCACCCTTCACCAGTTTCGTAAGGTCATTCACTGAACCCTTCTTAATAGGAAAAATAGGCGCGTCATCACGAATCATAGGAGTCTGGTGTGTGTCTTGACCTCCGCCGAACCCCTGGGGTTCGATCGAACCCAAGCTATGAACCACTGCCCTAACCCATTTCTTGTTCGTCTTCATCTTCATAATTTCTATAATTTATGTGTGAACGAATGTGTGATGATTCTGTGAAGATGACACTTAATTGGTCATAGGGGCAAGGACATCAGGAACTTGAGATTGGGGGGTGGGGTGGGAGCAGGTAGCATACACATGTGTCAAGTGTTGTCCCCTCGACGGATCGTTCTTTGGTAGCTTGTTCCAGTCACTGATTGGTCTTGGTAGGAGTGAGCAGTTTCTGTAAAGTTCCCAGTGTGGATGTCCTTTGGCGTGCGCTCTTCTGAATCGGTGGCACCAAAATTGAGGAACAGTTTTCCGAATTTTTTTTTAAAGAATGTAAAAACAAAGATTAATTTTTTTAAAGTACACCTACGCCACATTCATTTCCTTTTGATTTAAAAATTGATTTTTGCCATCGGACGTTTTTTAAAAACTTTATACACATTACAGCACATAACTTCATCGGCGTTTTGTAAATGAATACTCACTTTGGTTAACTATAAACGTCATTGATTTTTGCTATCATTTGACGTCATCGTAATCTCTCATCAAAACACATTAAAATGTCGGCTTTTCTTATAAATGTATAATTTATTATAATGTTGTCGTTAACTGAAAACATCTACGAGTCAGTTAATTTCTATTAAGATGAGGCCGCGGGCCAGCAAACAATTTAAGCGCTGGCCGTGTTTGGCTCGAGGGCCGGTCTTTGGACATCCCAGTACTACACAATGTCTTCAACTGTTACAGATTTTTAGCCCCTGTCCCAAATATTATCCCTTGTGATGGAACCTCACTGGGTTGTTTTTTGGTTGTTTTTTTTTGGTTGTTTTTTAATGTATAGCAATCTATTTTTTTTTCGGTTGGCACATATTTATATATGTGTCCGAAATGTACATCCACTTAGCGGGGGGGGGGAAACTCACAGCTGCTGTGGCCAGGCTAACTGGCTAATCCACCTCAGTGATGAAAACACAAATGTTGAATCGAGAAGAAACTCCGATGATGGTATCTGTGCTAGACGGCGAGCTGTTCGATAGTTTATAAACGTTCAAGCATTTCAAAACAACAACAACAACAACAACAACAACAACAACAACACACAAAAAAAAGTGTCTGAAAATGGCGGCGACCAATTAGTTTTGTTGTATCCGAACAATGACGGCGACCAATTAGTTTTAATGTATCCGAACATCCAGTCTTAGTTGAAAATATAACTTAGAAAATATCATTTTGTAAACAAGTAACTGTTAACAGATTTCATTTGAACAACGCACGTGGAATTTTGATGTCAACATTGTGTATCTTTATATAAATACTACAACGTGCCACATGTTTATGTTAGTATTTGCTCAGAGTTAATTATTTAATACCAAACTCACAAAAATTAATTCTTGTTATTTTGATTTTTCTTTTGGCTCACCCCCCCCCCTTTTTCCGTCTGCGTCTTTTTTCCCGTCCTACGTCACGTTTTTTTGTTACTGTTACATCTATCGCCACTCTCATTTACAGCGTTTACAGCGTCAACTTTGATAAAGCACTAGGTGGGTAGAGGAAATGACCTTATTTTATTATTTTTTTTTAATTTTTAATTTATTTTATTACATTATTATTTAAACGTCCAAACGTTACAGTCAGGTTAAATGGGATTTTATAATCATTCGTAGTTGAACAGTAATGAGTTTTACTGTTGAAAATAATAGGATTTATAAAAAAAAATTCAAATCGTAAAATACAAGTATCAAATTTAAATTAAACAAAACATAAAATTTAAAAGACTTCCATTGAGATAGTTGCTGAACGATTTCTCTTATAATTGCAAAGGATTTGTTTAAATTTTAATTGTCTTTCCCCTAGCCATTTTTATTGTCGTTTCTTTTGTCTATTTTTCAGACTTAACCCTGGCCAATTTTTTTATTTTCTTTCCATCTAATGTATGGATTATCCATATTTGACTTCCGTGATACAAATTAAATTTTATACCGGTAAAAATATCAATCAATATACATAATTTGCAATCTCTGTCACGTCTGTCATGTTTGTCTGTCCATGACGCTACTAATTTTAGAAAGCAGCGCACCAAATTACTGCACCATAAATAACACTTTTCGAACGTTCCGCATAAAATTGTTCAATATGATAATACATGAATCAAATAAAAATAAATAATAGTTCTGTGTTACATTATTTATTATTCTGATGTGTATTTTTTCAAAATTAATAGATTTCAGCTGAAATGTTTTCATTTTGAAAACTTCCTTCTTAATACACTAGTTATTTTATAATTTGCAATCTCTGTCACGCCTGTCTGTCATGTCTGTCCGTGACGCTACTAATTTTCGAAAGCAGAGCACCAAATTACTGCACCAAAAAAGAACTCTTTTGTAACGGCCGCATAAAATTGTTCAATAGGGAAATAAATGAATAAAATGAAAAAAATAAAATAAATGAAAGTTCTGTATTACGTTATTTTTTAATCTGATGAGTATTTATTTTGAAAACTTCCGTCATTTTTGACGGGTGATACACTAGTTTAAACAAATTGACGATAGTGATGCAATATAGGCCTATAGAATATGTACATGTATGAAAGCTGTTCAACTGTGTAGTGTTTATTTTCTATGAAATAGAAATATAGAGAGGTGTATTTAGAGTGCTCAACTAGTCAAGTCTCTTTCTACGCACGTCTAATATCATCAATTATAATAGGAGATTATTGCATTAAGGCCGCCAGAACATACTGTCTAATTGATGATTAATGGTATCAGTATTAACTACATTTACACCTGTTACACAAAATAAATTTTTATTAAATATATGTATTTTTTTTAAAAATTTTGATATAGAGGCCACACTCATTTATTTCATTTCATTTTCGTGACAAAAAACACAGAATATCTCATAAATGTTGCAATATTCTAAAAGGTTTAATATACATTTAAAAAAAAATACAATACAATAAATTTTTCATGAAATAAAAACTAGAGCTTGGTAAAGGTTTCATAAAACAAAAAAACTCTAAATTTCTAAAGGTTTCATGAAAGCACAATGCAATGTGGTAAATGTTTCATTTTTTAAATTCCAATACGGTAAAGTTTTTATGTTTTTTAAAAAAAAACAATATGGTCAATGATTAATTTTAATACAATTTGGTAGAGCTTTCATTAAAAAAATATATAATGTGGTAATGATCCATTAAAAAAATAAAGGTTTCATCAAACAAAAATTAGAATATTGTTTCATTTAAAAACACTTTAAAGATGGTAACAGATGCCACAGTAATGGTTAAGGCTTCATTACAAAAATTACATTTACTGAAGCTAATATAATTATTTTTTTAAAAATTACAATATGTTAAAGTTTACTTTAAGCAAATTTAAATATTTTTTAAACACTTGTACAAAGTAAACCGATTTCTCTGTTCGGTGCGTGTGCAGTCTCATTTCGGGACGTGTGCAAAACAAAAGTGACCAGGTACTCGTGACAAGAGCCAGGGTGCATCCACCATGTTTCCAAATGATGATAGCGCGAAGCGTTTCATTTCACGCACCTGGTATCCATTATCCATTTCAAGTTGACTTCACAGTGAACCGATGATAACATCACAGAGCCGTAAGTGTTGTGTGGAGAGATTTCTCGACACCAGCGGCGATGGTGGCGGGTTGAGAGAGAGAGCCGAAAGGACCGTAGCAGAAGTTGGCGCAAGGATGTATTCCGAGGACCTCTTGGCTAGAGGGTGCTATTTGGAGGGGGGGTGAGAGGACCGTAACACGACTTGGCGTAAGGGTATATTCCAAGGACTTCTTGGCTAGAGGTAGAGGGCGCCAGTGGTGGGGGGGGGGCGAGAGGACCATAGCCCGACTTGGTGAGTGATTTGCACCGAGGACATCTTAGCTAAAGGTAGAGGACGCCAGGAGTGGTGGTGGGGGGTGGTGTACCGCGGGAAGTGGACCGCGAGCCGCACCAAATTGACCTCTGTAATAATCAGCGCCACGCTTGTCCGACTGATTGTAAACACCTTTCTAATGAGGTCACATGGGAGCAACTGGCATGGAGAGAGGGGGAGAGAGAGAGAGAGAGAGAGAGAGAGAGAGAGAGAGAGAGAGAGAGAGAGAGAGAGAGAGAGAGAGAGAGAGAGAGAGAAAGAGCGTCTGTAGTCTTGTCCGAAATTAATGGGCAGTAACTCGAACTTGAGCTGATTGCCTTTGGTAAAGGGCTGTTTATTTTTTTATTCCTTACAAATTTGAATTTCGCATAGGGCTGATCGTCGGGTCGTACGGTGCGTTACGGTGCGTATGGTGTATGGTGGCCATGTTATGTTGAGTGGAGCTTGTGTTATATGCTGCTTGAGTGATGCTATGGGGAGCTTGTGTTGTATTTAGCCTGTAGTATGTTTGAGCGGATATTGCTTTGTATGATGTCCATTTTGTGTTGAGCTGAGCGTTTTTTTATGGTGTGCCACTACTGGTGCTCAATGTAGCACATTTGTTTTGTTGCACACACACACATATATATATATATATATATATATATATATATTGCTGTGTAATGCGGTGACCCGTCAGAACGGCCCCGACTTTTAAGGGCCCCGGTCAAAACGGCCCCAGACAAATTGTTAACATTTTTCATCAAAAGCTTTTTTTTTCATTTTAAGTTTTTGTCAACTTTTTCACCCTTAAAGAAAGTGGTAAAATTGTAAAATTATATCTTGTGATGTTATTATATTGTTTCTTGTCAACAAACAGCCGCGATTTGTACCATTTCTCGTAATAAAGGCTATTAAATTCACTATTGTGAAGTCATTATTATTGTTTATTATTAGCAAAACCTGACACTGAATAGGTGAGTACAAATACGAATTTAATATTTGATTGAACATTTTACTTTTAGTCCATCTATTAGTCCGGGGCCGTTATGTCGGTGAACCGTGTTATGCACTTACTGAGCTAAGCTCTGCTCGCTGTGTATCGTGTGGTCTGATTTGTGTGGAAAGAAGCTTGCCTCTTAAATATGTTGATGTATTGGTATCATCACATGTTTTAATAAAACTAGATTTCATGACTAACTTAGAATATATTTCTATATACATGTATAAGTTATATACTATGTTTTATCGTGACTAGTTATTTTTAAATCCTTTATGTTAACTCGTGGCGTCTGCTTGATGCCTTGATTGCCAAAAAAAAATTTTGATCGATTTTTAACCCACTTCCCCGTATGCTAGCGAGCTGAAATTTTGCAAGCAGACTCGTGGCGACGATAAAAATAATCTATCAAAATTTCAGATCGATCGACTGTACTGTAATTAACTTAATGAAATTGAGATTATCTCTTTTTATCTCTATGTAGCATGTTAATTTTTGTGCCATGCTTGAGTGTCGCGGTGCGTATAATATTGAACAACCTTTTTAACACTTTCCTGTCGCGCGGTTTTAAAATATATTTCCAATCTGTAAATGTAATTGTGAATAATTGCTAGTCTGTCTCGCGGTGCTCACTATATTAAACATGTTTTTATAACCCGTTTCCCGTGATCAAATCGAGCTGAAATTTAGCAGGCAGACTGTAGTAGTTTATTAACGCAATTTCCCTTGGGAAAAATTGCGTTTATATATTTGAAATGTCCGGCCTGTCTGTTCGAGCTTTGAACAGCAATTCCTCCTGAACCATATCATATAGAGGGTTCGGGTCTGAAGCAAATATGTTTAAAGAGGTCTCAAGGATGTGCACGGGCCAAACAAAAAATACCCGAAAAGGTTTACTGGATTTCCTTGGGGGGAATGACAAAATATCATTATTTAGTCAATTTATCGACCTCTATTGATTTGAAACAAGCGCCAATCGATAGCTAATAATATTTAGAACAATGTTGGAGAATGAATTTTTGAAAAATCTCTTTTCGTTCGACTCCCATAATTTTAGCAGCAATTGTTTTGTTTAGTTTCAGAATTATTGATTTGAAATCACTTTGAATGCAATCTAGAATGCTAGTTAATGGGGTTTTCCCGCTTTGTGAATGCTAATGTTAGACTGTTACGTGGTGCGCATGATATTATTGATATTGACACATTCTTGATGTAACTCTAGAGTGATTTCCCTTGAATAAAAAAATCGGAAATTCTTTTTTGGAAATTGCGTTTAAATAGACATTCGAGTTTGTATTACTTGTTTTACTATAAATCCTTTATATATGTGACATAACTATAATTTTGGATTTTTGGATTGTCGTGCTATGCGTATTATAATGAACATACTTTTAGTTATGTCCTGTAAATAAAAGATTTATAGTCAAAAACTTTGTTTTTTTACCGTTTAAAAAAATAATTAAGTAATCTCTCCGTAGCGTGAAGATTATGTGTGTACTTAGTCAAGGTGAAGTCTTCTTGATGGGAAATAGAATGCGCTTCTAGTTTCGCACGTAATATCTAATGTTGCCGAAAAATCGACAATGCTAATTATCTAGTAAGTTCTATAAAACTTTATTTTACTGCAAATATGATTTCAGCACCAGTGTTGAAAAGCTGGCGTATCGTATTATAATTATTTGAGGAGTCTAACCTATTTCCTGATTCGGTCAACTATTTAATTGATTGCCTATAGCCCTGCTTGTTACATATTAATTGTTAGCCTATAGCCCTGCTTGTTACACATTATTTGTTAGCCTATAGCCTTGCTTGCTACACATTAATTGTTAGTCTATAGCCCTGCTTGTTACACATTAATTGTTAGCCTATAGCCCTGCTTGTTACACATTATTTGTTAGCATATAGCCTTGCTTGCTACACATTAATTGTTAGTCTATAGCCCTGCTTGTTACACATTATTTGTTAGCCTATAGCCTTGCTTGCTACACATTAATTTTTAGCCTATAGCCTTGCTTGTTACACATTAATTGTTAGCCTATAGCCCTGCTTGTTACAATTAATTGTTAGCCTATAGCCTTGTTTGTTACACATTAATTGTTAGCCTATAGCCCTGCTTGTTACACATTAATTGTTAGGATATAGCCTTGCTTTATACACATTAATTGTTAGCCTATAGCCTTGCTTGTTACACATTAATTGTTAGCCTATATCCCTGCTTGTTACACATTAATTGTATTTTATCAAGTATTAAACAAACTTCAAAGCGTGGCTCTAGTTGATTTTATTGAAGTGAACCTCACCCCTAGACACATAACAATTTGATATTTATACCATCGTAGCCGTAGTCTTTTAAAATAAGTGCAGTACCAGTATTTAAATTTAATTTTAATATGTAAATTAGGTGACGTTTTCCTGTCTACAACATCTTTATTCGTTCATTAATTATTAATGACCGAGTTGAAAGCAGTAAGCCCTGCAATAACTCTCTCTCTCTTTACAGTTTTACACCATTGCACCAATTTCCCAGACGTGTGTGGATCACGTGATGGCATCACGTTTCATGAATCGACTATAATCATTCGTATCAATGACTGTTTTCATTAGAATAAATTGTCCCCCTTGGTAACAGATGTGGAGTTACCTGTTCTTTGTTTCAAACGGGGCGAGTTTTATGGAAGCTTCGCTCAAGCCGACCCCACTTTCCCGGACAGACCATTTTAGAATTTGATCAGTTGATGATATATTTTTTAAAGATTTTTTAATTTTTAGAAAAGAAATTATTTGATATGCTATTCTTTGAATTATGGTAACGATAACATTATTAACAAAAGGAGACTTGTTTAGTGGTAATATACGGAAGTTGGGTGGTGTAATATTGGAGAGTTAGGTGTGGGGGTGTAAAATTTGTGTTAGGTAGTGGTCATAATAATAATTATAATTTGAGAACATATATAGCGCAGTACCCAAGCAAACAGCTGGGTTCACAGCGCTTCACATAAAAATAGTAACTGATATATCTTTCAAGGTATTGAATTTATACCACTCATATACTACATAAACAAAATATATAATATTGGTGTTTGGCGGTGGTAATATTGGGTAATTAGGGGATGGTCATTCAATAACTTTATTTACTATGTAACAATTTGTTTTTCGACCTTAATTTTTTTACTGTTTTTTTTTAAAGATTGCAATTGTTTAGAAAATAATTGTATCCAAAATACCATATTATTTTCATGAAACTTCTATTATTCAAAGTATCAATACTAAAAAAATTGCATCTTTTTGTGTGTCTATTTTATTTAGAATTAGATTCATCTATAAATAATTTCTAGCAAACACTTCACAGTATTAATGAGAACAGCGATTATTATTCACTGGCATATTTATTTTCAAACTATTATTATTATTATTATTATTATTATTATTATTATTATTTTTGTTTTTGTAATAGAGTTTCTCCAACAAAAAATGAACAATAAAGAATGAATGATCTTCTGTATAGAATGACAGTCTGTAATAGATACGAATTTTATTAGAAGCAGCTGAGTCAATGTTTGTTTTTTAAAGAATGAAACTGTACTTCATATAACATGTGTATTCATTAACATACTCGGTATTTACAGCGAAATAAGGACGTCTTATGTTATTTTTTTATAATAAATTTAAACGTATACCATTTCATAAAGACTAAGTTCAGTAAAACCCTTCGTGTTAAAGACGTTCACATTTCTTGTTTATAATTATATTTAAACGAATACAAAGTATGCATAGCACTAGCAATAGGCCTTGTCATAATATGGCGAACATCATATAATAGAAAGTTTGGGGTATTTTTGAGGGACGCATTTCATAAAAATTTAATAAAAGATGCGAGTCAATTCAATATGTAAATGTAGGTATATTGAGAAAAAAGTATCTTATCAGCTATTTGTTAATTCTTCGTTAATTTAAGACAGCTTATTGGACAATTAAATCAGTCTTGTTTAGAAATTCTTTAAGTCGATATTATTTTAAGTCAAAAATATGTTTATTTCGATTGTATCTTCATAATATTGTTCAAAATATTTTATTTATCATCATTTTTTCCTTGAAACTTTTTAAAGGTTTTTTTGTATTTGCTTTGATAATTTTTTAAAAATATTTTGGTAATGTTATAAAAATCTTAGGAGTTCCCCTCCAAGTTCATCATTTACTTCGCTTGCATTCAAAGTAGACAGTTTATATTTTTAAGCGGGTCAGAACACTGGATCCTTACAAAATTTCTAGCTCTCTTACAACGGTAGGGGATATAGATCCAAGCAACGACACGACTTCCATATATAAACATGCTACAAATACTGCTACTACGAGTAGTACTACTACATGTCATTTTATGTTTTGTTACGAATGTTGTATATTTTATGTGTATTTTTCTCTAGTTTGTGGTGTCTGAAATGTGGTGAGCACAACGCAAGGCGAGGGGGGGGTGGTACCAAGCTATATAAGTTCTCGTATTATTATTATCATTATTATTATTATCATCATTAATTATCATTATTATTATTATCATTATTATTATTATTATCATTATTATTATTATCATTATTATTATCATTATTATTATCATTATTATTATCATTATTATTATCATTATTATTATTATTATCATTATTACTATTATTATTGTTATTATCGCTCCCTCAAATACTTTTACTGCTGCAACTACATATACTAATTTACTATTGCTGCTACTGCTACTTCTAATATACAACTATCACTGTATCTGCTAGCACTACTGTAAACACATCAACTGCTTCTACCGATAAAAGATATACAATGACAGAGAGAGATAAAAATTGAAAGAGAGAGAGAGAGATGGCGAGAACAGAGTGAAAGGGTAGGATAGACAGGGAGCAGTAGTATAAGAAAGATCAACAGGGATATTAATAGAATTGACATGAATATGGGATAGAGAAAAAAATTCCTCCACGGTAAAATAAAATATTTAAAAAAAAACAAACAATAATAGCATTTTACTTAATTGCATTTCTGATTAAAGTTAGAGATTTTATTATTTGTTGGGTGTGTCCAATTTTGGGTCTCTTGTAGCCTCGCTCGTCACTGGATAAAAAAGGACGCGAGTGAGACGAGTGCCACGTGACCATAGCCATGTGACATTTTGAGGAAAGGCTGCCACATTTAATAAAAATTAATAATTTACGTGATAATTAATATCAATCATTGCTACAGACTACTGTCGAAATGTGTTCCACTACTAAAACTAATGATAATATCTAAATTTATCTTCTACAATTTATCCACACTTTAAAAAACGTCTCTAATATTACCATATTAATCAGTATTTTGTTAGCATCAACACTAACGAAAATTATTATTATTTTTTTAATCGTTGGCTTGTTGTTGCTTTTAATACATATCTGAGTTTAAACGCAACTAGAAATAAAAATCTGCAATATAATTGAAGCACATGCAATTTTTAAGATACATAAAATAATTTTATCTTTTGTTTCAACAATATCTCTTCACCACCTCAAGTCCTCAATCTTAACACCACTAATTCCCCAATATTACCACCACTACTTCCACAATATTACCGCTACAAATTCCCCAATATTACCATCACTAAATCCCACACCTAAATCAACAATTCGACCACGTAACTCCCCATTATTAAACCAAATAACTTTCAATTTGACAGAATAGTATCACGGTTAGTTCACTTCAATGAGTCAATATTTTTTTTAATAAAAAAACAAACTAAAACAAACAGAATAAAATGGCGTTTTCGCCTACCGTCGAAGCACTCTTGACTCTCGCAGAAAGGCGCAACACTTAAAAGTCTATCTCCATTCGTTGGCAACATTTCAAAAAGACATTTGTCACTGTCTGCACGCCCCATGAAATCTTTTACAACCACGCCCTTAAAACCATAATTATTAATGTTTGCACATGCGCGCGACGGTTTTTAAAAGGGGGGGGAGGTATTTGCCGAGTGCTCTAACCTTGGTTTCCCCCCATGGAGTCTGTCCTCGAGTTACCCCCAAGCTTCCAGCTCCGGGCTCTGTGCCAGGAGCTTAGGATGTGAGAGAATTCCTTGCTCGTAAATTGCACAGCCTAACTTCTCCCGGAGCTTCTGGTTTGCGATCTCAGAGATTCGTTTTTTTTTATTTAAACAAATATACTGTCATTATTTTTCAGATGGTAATGTAAAGTTGTTGGTTTTTTTCGTGTTGATATGGATAATAATATTAAGATAAGCACTGTGCATTTATAAGAATAATTGAGCCACATGTAGCAATATTCTCAAGGAAATATAAAGTTCTAAATTTATTTGATTTTTTTTTACTTCCTTCTAACGCACACGGTTATACAGTTATTTGCTGAAGTCGAATGTAACCCCATCCATTTTACTCATTGCACCTAAAATACCCCAAGCCGCCTCACACACTCTCCCATACACCTCAAATACCCCAAAACCCCACTTTCCCCTGCACTTCCAATACCTCACCCACCCCCAACCTACCAACAAGCACTGTGAATGCCCCACTCTCATCAGCACCTCAAATATCGCAAAACCTACTCTCCTCTGCACTTACCACCCATCAGCACCCCAAATACCTCTTTACACCCCACCTTGGGTTTGTGAGACAAATGACATGAAAAGTTTGTAGGTTAATAAATAACGTTAAATTTTAATGATAAACTAAACATATAATAATGTCAAATTTTAATGATAAACTATACAGATAATAATGATACATTTTAATGATAATTCATCAAGATAATAATTATACATTTTAATGATAAGTCATACAGATAATAACTATACATTTTAATGATAAGTCATACAGATAATAACTATACATTTATATGAAAAGTCATTCCATAATGACTGTGACGAGATTTGTACAACATGGTGTGTTCTTCCTAGGATGTGAGAACAGTTTGAAGAAATTAACAAATCAGAAGTTAGCTTTTAGGTCGGTGAAGAAATTAACAAGACTTTGTTTTTAACCTTCATTTCCGCATTTAAAAATGCCAAATGTTATATTTCCTAAGCTTTAAGTTTTAAACTCATAATGTAATCCACAACTGGTCAGTCGTATGATTCCTCTGTATTAATTAGTGAAGGATCTACGTATAGCCTAAGCTGCAGAAGCTATTGTCTATCTTGGTGGCCCCAAAGGAGAATGTCTGAGCGAGCAATAGTCACATTATGCACTGACATGCACTATCCGGACATATAAAGGGCCCTATACCTCAAAAAGCTAAGGGCCTCATCAAGTCAAAATCCGGCACGGATATGAATGCATTATTAATATATTATTATAACTGCTGTCACCGTTAATATTATTATTATTATTATTTCATTTTTTGCAACCTGACAAAAACAACCATTTGTAAACAACATAAAACAATCCTTTGGTAATCAACATAAAACAATCATTTGTAACAAACATAAAATAAATATTTGTAAACAACATCAAACAATCATTTGTAAACAACATCAAACAATCATTTGTAAACAACATAAAACAATCATTTGTAAACAACATAAAACAATCATTTGTAAACAATATCAAACAATCATTTATAAACAACATAAAACAATCATTTGTAAAAGACATAAAATAATTATTTGTAAAAAACATCAAACAATCATTTGTAGACAACATAAAACAATCATTTGTAAACAGCGTAAAACAAACAGTTGTAAACAACATAAAACAAACAATCGTAAACAACATAAAACGATTTCAGGATTTCTATATTATTTCGATAATGTGCAGGGTTGGGCAGTGCCTAATAGCTTTGTGACACTGTTAGAGATGATGACGTCATAATATTCAAAGGTCCAATACTTATCATAACACTGCAATGTGAATTATACGCCCCAGCACTCCAATAATACAAGCCCTAAACGAGGAATAGACAGTACGAAGACATCAATACAATATATAGACAGTACGAAGACATACAAGCTAACCGAGCATCTCACATAGATCCACTTTATGTTATCCTGAACAAGTGAAGAATAACAGATTATTTAGATACGACTGTCTCGACGGAGAGGGGATGTGTGTGATAAGAGATATAGGAAAGGGATTTCAAGATTAGAAGTGTTCTCAAATGAAATGTTCACACCCCAACTCCAGCCCAGCCTTCGCCACGTCAAGGGTTATCTGAAGCTTGTGGGCAGATAGTTATGGGCAGATAGTTGTGGGCAGATAGTTATGGGCAGATAGTTGTGGGCAGATAGTTATGGGCAGATAGTTATGGGCAGATAGTTGTGGGCAGATAGTTGTGGGCAGATAGTTATGGGCAGATAGTTGTGGGCAGATAGTTATGGGCAGATAGTTATGGGCAGATAGTTATGGGCAGATAGTTATGGGCAAAAGATGATAGAGAAATATTAAGGGAAGAAATGGTAGAGAGAAGATGGTATCACTGTGGTATAGAGAGGATGGTATCACTGTGGTTTAGAGAGGATGGTATCACTGTGGTATATTATAGAAAAGATGGCATCAATGTGGTACAGAGAAGATTGTAAAGAGATGATAAATAGTTTATGAATAGTATATGGTATAGAGATGATACATAAGAAATGATATAGAGAAGATAATCATTAATATCGAGAAGATGGTAATAGAGATAGTAAATGTGTCAAGTATGTACAACCATGTCAACATTTTTTTTCCAGTAGTTTACTTACGTTAAAATCAAACTTGAATCAATATGTACCAGCACATTAGTGTCATGTTCGTACACTTCTTCACCTCCTATGTTTTTCAGCTCAGTAGCATTAGTATCAGAAGACTTTAGATTCATAATGGAGTTTGAAGTTTTGGCATTACAAACGTTCACGTATTTTAGTCTAGTTTCTTCATTCTTTTAAGTTTTTTATCTTGGCTTTTATTTTATTTTATTAGACTACACTTTTACGTTTTTTATTTTTAGAAGCTAATTAACAACGATGAATTCGCCGCCTCCCCGCACACACAAACAATGTGCAGCTCAGTTAGTTCAATTCAATTCAATTAGTTCATGATTCAAATTGGTCGGGTAGCAAACTTAAGTTTTCCGTTTACAACAGTAGCTGCTGTAAAATTGTAAGAATAAATTAAGTTACCACCCCATCAGTGTCACGTTCTCATACTACGTTAAGCATCTTGTTTTTCAGTACAGTAGCATTAGTTAAGAAGAATTTACATCCAATGTGGATTTTGAAGTTTTTGCAGTTGAAACGTTCACATGCTTTAGGATGTTTCTGAATTTAATTTCGTTTTTTGGCTCTTCCTTTATTTCGATAAAAAGCTCCACTTTCTTATAACATTTGCATTGTTAAATATTAATTAATAGGAATTTTCCGCCGGAGCAAATTTATCCCCTGCCCCCCCCCCATCGCTACGCCACTGGTCTTGATGAAAAGTGAACCATTTTGCATTGGTTTATGTTTTATTATATGACTAGCTGAGCCGTCGCGCGTTGCAACGATCTTAGTATAACGGAATATATTTAAAGAAACCAATGAGTGGAGCTTTTTAAAAACAAATCCCAGAAACCTTCGCGGAAGTGTGCTAAAAAATTCAACATTTTATGGCAAGCTGATAAATACAATAATATTTAAAAAGCTTACTGAAGAAAACATGATATTAAGGGTCCCGACTCCAAAATGGGTGATAATTTGTAAATATAGATTGTCAATGTACTCAACAACTTATCAAATTATCAAGGTGATCGGTTGAATAAAATCATAATTATACATTTTATAACAATAAAGAACATAAAAGGCCCAAAAGATGCGAGATATAAATGTCAAAATCCATATATTAAAATATTGCAATCTGGAATATGATGGATATGTGTGTTAATATTTGTCCAGAATGTGTAAATTCGAATGTGAAAAACATCTTAAAGATTAACCATACCAGATTTAGCATCCGGAAAAAAAAGGAATGGGCATTAGGAGCTCAATGTCCAATAATATTTTTAATAAGGGCCGTCACGTATTCATGTATCAAGTTTTGTCAAGATCAATCCATTAAACCAATACAACATAAAGGGTCCCCGGGCCTATTTGGTGCAAGATGTTAAGTTCGAAATACCGGTTCATTTAAATCAATTTTATAATGGATATATTTCTCTATATTTCTCGAGACCGTAATTTTTTTTTAAATTGAAATAAAATTTAAAACGTATATGAAAAAAGACGTTTGGGGCCACAGGCCCCGAGGGAATGGACATTAGGAGTTCAGTACCCTATAGTGTTTTAATATGGGCTATCAATTTTTTATAGTAGCTAGCGCTAAAACTAAATTTTATAAATTGTAGCTCATTTAAGCAGAAAATGGCATTATGGGTCCCGTTGCCCCATGAGTGATACATTTTGGAGAGAAAAAAAGTTGCCAGTTACCATTCCGGTAGCGTACTCAACACTATTAACAGTCTCCAAAAGTTTCATGCGGATCGGACGAATGGTGTAGTTAGCTATAAACTATAAATGGCAAGCTAGATACTAGATACTAGATAATGACTGAAGTAATATATGATGCTTGGATGTTTAATTTATATGTTTACTTGTAATTTAGTCAATGGTTTCCTTGAGTTTACTATTCTTTTAGTCAGAGGTTTCATTAAGTTTACTAGTCCTTTAGTCAGAGATTTCATTAAGTTTACTAGTCCTTTAGTCTGTGGTTTCCTTGAGTTTACTAGTCCTTTAGTCAGAGGTTTCATTAAGTTTACTAGTCCTTTAGTCAGAGATTTCATTAAGTTTACTAGTCCTTTAGTCAGAGGTTTCATTAAGTTTACTAGTCCTTTAGTCAGAGATTTCATTAAGTTTACTAGTCCTTTAGTCTGTGGTTTCCTTGAGTTTACTAGTCCTTTAGTCAGTGGTTTCATTAAGTTTACTAGTCCTTTAGTCAGAGATTTCATTAAGTTTACTAGTCCTTTAGTCTGTGGTTTCCTTGAGTTTACTAGTCCTTTAGTCAGAGGTTTCATTAAGTTTACTAGTCCTTTAGTCAGAGATTTCATTAAGTTTACTAGTCCTTTAGTCAGAGGTTTCATTAAGTTTACTAGTCCTTTAGTCAGAGATTTCATTAAGTTTACTAGTCCTTTAGTCTGTGGTTTCCTTGAGTTTACTAGTCCTTTAGTCAGAGATTTCATTAAGTTTACTAGTCCTTTAGTCAGAGATTTCATTAAGTTTACTAGTCCTTTAGTCTGTGGTTTCCTTGAGTTTACTAGTCCTTTAGTCAGTGGTTTCATTAAGTTTACTAGTCCTTTAGTCAGAGATTTCATTAAGTTTACTAGTCCTTTAGTCAGAGATTTCATTAAGTTTACTAGTCCTTTAGTCTGTGGTTTCCTTGAGTTTACTAGTCCTTTAGTCAGAGATTTCATTAAGTTTACTAGTCCTTTAGTCTGTGGTTTCCTTGAGTTTACTAGTCCTTTAGTCAGTGGTTTCATTAAGTTTACTAGTCCTTTAGTCAGAGATTTCATTAAGTTTACTAGTCCTTTAGTCAGAGATTTCATTAAGTTTACTAGTCCTTTAGTCAGAGATTTCATTAAGTTTACTAGTCCTTTAGTCTGTGGTTTCCTTGAGTTTACTAGTCCTTTAGTCAATGGTTTCCTTGAGTTTACTAGTCCTTTAGTCAATGGTTTCCTTGAGTTTACTAGTCCTTTAGTCAGTGGTTTCATTAAGTTTACTAGTCCTTTAGTCAGAGATTTCATTAAGTTTACTAGTCCTTTAGACAGTGGTTTCATTGAGTTTACTAGTCCTTTAGTCTGTGGTTTCCTTGAGTTTACTAGTCCTTTAGTCAGAGGTTTCACCGAGTGTACTAGTAATTTAGTCAGTGGTTACTCTGAGCGTTTTAGTCAGTGCACATCGGTTTTTACTGTATGAATTAGTAGTTGAATCAGTGCACATGGACTTACTTGAGTGACTAGAATTTTGGTCGGTGCACACCAGTTTACCCGTGTGCACGAGTTTTCTGGTTTGCAAATGCTTAATAACAGACGTCTGCTGCCGTGAAACGATCTTTTCCTAGTAGGGGATTTACAAAGGTCAATTTTTAATGATTGATCAGTCTTTAAGTTTAAGAATGTCAGAGATTTATGATTAAGTTTTCATGTCTCATTATTACCATGCATTGTTGTTTTTTTTAGTTATTAAAATTAATTATAAAACTATAACAACGCATAGAAGAAAAATCGAGTAGGATGCATGCTGCATATTATTATTACTGATACTCAGGAGGCAGGTGCCGATGTAGTGCGGAAACAATGTATGTCTGTACCAATGTTTAAACAATGTCACGCGGTTTTGGCCAATTTCCCCCTCCCCCCCAACCCCACCCACCACCCCCTGTCACAAAAACTTAGACTAACCCTCCAATATGAAGTCACAAAGCTTTGACACCCCCCCCTTTTTTTTTAAAAGCTGTATTTTCTAATTGAAAATTAGAATGTTTCAAATCACTTTTTTATCATTTAAATATGAATTTAGTGCAAGTCTGAACTCTAATATCATAACACGTGTAAAGCCAAAGAAAACGTCATTAAATAAATGGTATGAATGGTTATTTAATTATAATATGTATGTTATGAGCTCCATGTAAAGCGCTGTGAGCCCGGTTCCCCACTGGGATACAGCGCTATATAAATTATCAATTATTATTTTTATTATTATTTAAAGTTGCGCGTTTTTTTGTTTTTTTTGTTGATGTGAGGTCACATTTCTTAAATCGTCACAAATGCGTGACCCTCCCCCCACCCCCTTTAAACAGGGCACGTGACGTCATTTGTGGACGGCCCTTTAAGGGAACGTACCACAAGCATTTTAAAAAAAAATATTTTCATTTTATTTTTTTTGGGAGGGTGCGAAGGGAGGTAAACATAGAGAACTTTATTTCAGAAGAAATGTATTAGTAAATGCCCTTGCCAATTCTTCTACTTCTTATTCTTATTATTATTATTTTTTTTTAATTCAGCAGACTTCGGCCACACAAAATGTTGTTTACTATTGTATATGAATTGTGTAATTATTTGTGCGAGGGTAACATAATCACCAACATTTGACTAAATATTATTATTATTTATTAGGGGTGCGGAAATTAATGATTAATTGATTAATTAATCGTTAAAATCTTAATTGATTAAAATTAATTTGATCGATTAAAATAAAATAAAATAAAATATTTCTAATATTTTTCCAAAATTTATTAATATTTTATATTTTTTGTAACTTACATTTACATACTTTTCCATCGTATTTTTTTTTAGAGGTGCATACGTAAACAAAAAGTTTTTTCTCTTTTACTTTCATTTCAGAACAAATTTGCTGTGTTACGTCATAAAATTTGGGATCCATGGAATTACCCCGACTTAGTCGATTTCGTTAAATAATGAATCGCGACTTAAGGGGATCTATATATGCATTACAAAGCTATAATTAATCGAAATTAATCTATTACATTTTTTCCAGACTAATCGAACTTTTTTTTTAAATCAGTGCGAGCCCTATTATTTATCTATTTTAATTATAGATTTTCCTTCCAATTGTTTCAATAAATTTTTGGAGACTAGTTATGAACATTTTATTTTATGTTTTATAAATGCGTGAGATATTGTTCAGTTCACGATGGTGCCCCAACGACCCACCGACGGGTTAAGGGATAGTCAAGTCAAAAAAAGGTATGAAAATTTAAACTTATAAGAAGTTTTGGAGTTACAATTTGAGCATTTAAAAAAAATATTTTTTTTAAGTGTACGTGTTCGTTCTCTTTCGTCCTGGATACAGGGATACAATAAAATTGAATTGAATAATTCTCTTTGAGATGCAAACGTAGCTGCTGATGTGATATATTTTAACTATATTAATTATTGATGAACAATTTAATTTAAACCTGGCTAACAGTAACAAAAGTTGATAGAAGCCCTCCCGCAACAATCCACAAACAAAAGGAAACAGCGTTCGCTGCGGGAATGTTTGCTTAAATTTACAACAAATATATTTAAGGATCAGTAATGTCTTTTCTTATCACTACAGACGCTCCTTCTATTCAGAAGATTATTGCCAGTCTGTTGTTAAGTGACAACGAGTTATTATCAGGCCACGCCCATGACTAAGAAATATACTGTATGGACAATTTAATACTCCCGTTTACATCAATATTAAAATTTATTTTTAAAAAATGCACCAGAAACGATTAGGACTTTCAACATTTTAAATAATTTAAGGCAGAAGTTTTACTTTGGTTAATCAAAATCCTTACTGCATACTCACTAGGCTTTGACAAACGAAACGATGCGTTTTTTTATTTTTTAGTTGCTTTATTTGTTGTTACCATAATAATAATTAAAAAAATATTCTGACAGATTAATGTATTTTATAGAATTTATTTCTACGCCGTCATCTTGTCTACTCTAAAGTATGAATGTGCTCATGCTTTAGACATCTAAGGGTAGGAATTGAAAATCATAATGGGCACATTATCGTATAGCAGTTTTGGGATTAAACAATGCTCCATATATTTTACTTATATATAGGTCATTCCGAACGTGTCAAACTTACCTATTTACCTTGAACTATTGACCCCAAATGTTAAGTTATGCAGGTTGTTACCAGTGCATAATATAATTCACATAAATCAATATAAATCGGAATATAATTTACAAGCAAATTTTTAAAAATGTAGTTTTCATTATTAATTTTTGAAATGTTACCTCTTGATTTTAACCTGAAAAAGCTTTTTTAAACTGTGGAGTACTAAATTGCGAAATTATGTTAAGAAAAACCGCAGGGCATTGTGGGTACCAAAAAAAAATTAGTTCGACTACAGGAAAACCAGTTATCAACAATAAGATTTTAGCCTGAATTTTCTGTGTAAGTTTTTCGCTTTGGAAGTTCCTGTTATGGATCGTTCTGAAGGAATGGGTAAATATATGTTGCTAAAAAGATTTTCTAGTGAAATGCCGGCTTTATTGTCCAATCAAACATATCAAGTGCACCCAAGCAATCCACTCGGCTTAGGACACCGCCATTTTGTTGACGGTTCGCAACCTCTCCCCCCTCAATATACTATTAGTATTACTAGACAATGTCGTTACGCTTAGATTATCAAAATCCATGCATTTACGGTAATCTATCAATGTATTGAAAGATTAGTTTGGTTAGTAATTTTAGTTGTATCTATTTTTTAAATCAAATTTGAAATTACTTAACGTAATAACAAAACAGGAAGTACTTGCTTGTTACACTTGTTTCACTTTACTTTTAGTACTTTTACTTTTACTAAAAAGACTTTTACTCCTTACTCTGCATACTGCATTTTAGTGCATATTATAAGCCGGTTTACTTCCCTTCCACAACACAAGCTTGGCTAGGGTAAGGTGTTTTCAAGAACTTGGCCTTGACTTTTTTGCCTTTGCTATAAATATTTATTATTACTATTACTATCAAACAGTATAAGCTTTGAAGTAACTGTTACAGTTACAGGCAATGGCAATACAATTAAATTTAATACATTCATATAGTAGTTCATAGTTCTGTAAACTGTAAAAGTAAAAGCAAAGGAAACAAGTTTTATTCAGAAGAATGTGCAGCGATAATATTATATTATTATTATTATTAATAGTAGTCATAGTCATAGTTACAGTCGGACAGTCATTCTCACTCAGTGTCGAGTTTTAAAAGTTAATTGTATAAAGACTAAGTGACTAAGACAAAACTTACCAAGTAAAAACTTTTTAAAAGTTAATGTAGGCAGGTACTAAATCGAAGTGGTTATCCCCAGATTTCTGAGAAAATTTTCAAAAAAATTATATTTTAAACCTTTTTTTATTGCATAACATTTAAATGATTCACGTTCATCCCATTGCGACGAGACCTTGGTAGCGGCGCATTTGACATATACTGCCGATATTGTTAACACTACTAGTACTACTACTAATAATAATAGTACTAATACCCTATCCTATATTATAAATAAATATATTGTCCTATATTCTCCAATAATACGTCATGGACTGTAAACCTTTATTACTGCAGCACCGGCCTAAAGGAATTGGAGGCCCTTGGCAAAGTGAATTTGGTGACCCTAAATAAAAGGTGCCGTTAACTTGCACAGTATGATACCGTACATTCTGTTAAAAAAATAACTTGCACGTTATGGTCCCGTGTAAGTTAGTAAAAAAATAACTTGCACGGTATGGTAATGTTTTAATGTAAAAAATAGACAACTAAACCTAACCCTGACTCTAAAACTAATAATTACAATATAATTGTAATTATAAGAATGTTAAATTGATTTAATTAGTTGTAGTCCCTGTATTACTGTATTTGTTTTTTTATTTTAATGTAAAAAATAGACAACTAACCCTAACCTTGACCCTAAAACTAAAAGATCTAATTTAATCGTAATTATAAGAATTTAAGAATTGTAAAAAAAGAAAAAAACATTAGTCTCAACCAAAAATCTAACCCATGTCTGTTCTTCAACATTCCGTTCACCAGTCCAACTCTAAATCTAAATCATGAGACCACGGAAGTTCGGTACACTATGTGAATTTTAAAAACTTATATCAGTAGCTATTAAGTGTTCCTCTAATCCCGTGTAACTTAGAAAAAAATAACTTACACGGGATGATACCGTGCAAGTTAACAATATCAAAAAAAATTTAATAGAAAAATAAAATAATAAATATGGAAAAATTCTTCTGCCAGGCCCCCATTAATGATGAAACTGATCGGAGGCCCTAGCCTAGTTTGCCTATGCCTAAAGCCTAGATTACTATCACTACTACTAATAATAGTACTAATAGCCTATCCAATATTTTATATATATATATATATATATATATATATATATATATATATATATATATATATATATGATAAATATATTGGCCTATATCATATATCCAAAACGCAATGGACTATACTTATACCAGTGAGCTAGATAAAAATAGCTCAGTGGACTGAACAGATTCTAAAATATAAACTTAAAATCAATATGAAAAACAATAAGGCTGGTCCTGTTTTCTTATTCAGGTCAGATATAATTATTATAATCAAAGTGAATTTACTTGATATAATGATAAATAATGCTCAAAATTAACTTGAGAATAGTTCACTGAATTCTCCCATCCACATCGAGAGTCATTCACAGAATTCTGGGGATAACGCTTTTCATTTTAAATACCACATATCATCACAATCACGGAAAAGAGCTGGCTTTCAGCTGTCCAATGACATCAAAATTAAAATTATCCTGTCATCACTTCTGGTGTTAAATTAAATAACTAAGACGGTCGGCAATCCTGTCAACGGATGTCCGAAAATCAAACGTTACTATTTTGTTAATAGCCTAATATTTTCAGCTGAAATAGACCACAGTAAAATAATTATTTCACAACAAAAAGTTAGTTTAATTACGAGACCTGGTTTACTACACCACAATTGTTAACATTGAATACATCTGTCAAATGTTATAATTTTCACAAAGCAACTGCAAGTAACAGCCAAAGATATGACTTGTCCGTGTGTTGCATTGACGACATTTCCAAGAAAATACTTCGGGTGCCTCTGCTCGTTGTACGAGCGACATGGGCATGTGACAGTTGACACAGTCATTTGTATTGCGGATTAATCGGTGTTCAGCCAGACCAAAGTTAAGTTGGTATATTTCCCTCGGCGTACATTGAAATATTCGTAATGCATTAATTGTTAACACATTCTGAGTAATTGTCGTTGGTGCGGGTGGTCTTCCTCTTCCTGCCATTTGAGGAAGTGAACTACAGATTTAATTAAGTGTAATACGCATTTAATTGTGTTAATTACATATTTATATATTATGTAATAGCCAAGAAAAGCTAAACAAGTTATAAATAATATGATCCTGGGCACGTTTGATTTTGGGACCGCCGTTTGCAGGAGTGCCAGGCGGTCTATACCTAGGCCTATACGTTACAACTACAACTAACCTTAAAATGAATTTAAACTTTTTAAAAAATGGGCAATAAGTGCCAACAGTACACATAGGCCTAAGGCATGTTTTTTGCACAATTGCATGGCTGTGGACTGTGGGTGTGAGCAAGTCTTATAGGTCAATTTTTCTTCTTATATTGTCCTCGATATTAGCCTCCTGGGGTTTCTATTCACAATCACATGGTACCTTTTTGCTAACGTAATTTGTGCTTTGGGGTCATTGACCAGTCACTTTCATCACAGATGAATTTCTGACTGAGTGGTCGAAGTTAACTCCCACATCTTGTTAAGTTTTTCTGTGTATTACCATTTCTCAATGACCACAGGGTCCTCAGCTTTATCTCTTGTGTAGTCAGAGTGTTATTTTTTTTACTTACGACCACTGTTGGATTGCATATCAGAAAGCAACACAACCAGACCCCACTATGTTGACTGTCCCCTAACTAATGGATCTATTAATAGCAACATTTCAAAAATATGTCCAAATCTTTACATTTTTATTCATGTTAAAGCTTATCTGAATAATGTTTTTCAGTTTAAAACATATAATTTTGTACTTATTCAATATTTGTTGGGTGGCTTTAATACATGTTTGCAGTTGAGGGCTTTAAGCCCCAGGTTAATCATATATTTATTTGTATTATCTAATTAATAAGCAACAGAATCATGAGTCTCTTAGATTACTAAAAAACATACTTTCCATCCTTAGTAATAGTATGCGCGGTGGTCGACTGGCGTACAGATGGTCACGGGTTTGAATCTATGTGAAGGCAAGGATTTGTTCCCGGGGCCTAGGGCGTCCCTGAGTCACCCAGCTCCGAATGTGTACCTAACACTAGTGAGGCGGCTGGGTAATGCATGGAACCCACAAAGCCGTGGCCTATGAACGCTGCATCACTTGCCAACAGATCATCTGTCATAGTCTGTGGACGCAATTATCTTCTGCATAGAAGGAGCTTCTGTAAAGATAAGAAGAAGAAGATATAAAGAACTTTTATATTTAAGTCTAAATTAGAGCTTTCCATAAACAGTCTCAAATCTCTTTCCAAGACCAATTTTATTTTTCTTTTTTTTTAATGGTTTGCAGCACATGGCTTTCAATTTTCAGCATTTTAACTCCGTAACAACATACATAGATGGTAAAAAAGGAAAAGATTCTTACTTAGATGTACTTGTAGTTGCATGCTTAAAATGCAAAAGAACAATTAAAACTGGTTGCCACCCAGGTACTGCATGTTTCCAAGATTAGGTCTACATATGTTCATACTTTAAGTTCAAACTATCTTTGTGCTGCTCATATTTATATTGACTTATTCTATAGACCAGGGGTGGCCAGACCTGTAGTAATTGAGAGCCCTTTAAAACTATTAAAACAATTTTGAGGGCCACATTGAATGAAGCACTATGGGTCATTAAGTTTGGCTTGGAAATCTTCCAGTAATCGTTGTAACATATCTTTCATAAATGGTACACGAGCCGCAGTGTGAACAAAGTAGAGCCACAGGCGGCTCGCAAACCGCGGTTTGGCCACCGTTGCTATAGACTATTTATTCTGAATTGTCGTATATATTTTTTGATTAATGGCTGACACCACTACTGCTTTGTACTCTGCGACAGAATACCAGAGTGGTAAACCAACAAAATATGGCTTGGGTATACAGCAGCTGAACAATAAATTTGAAGCGTTAAAAAAGTTAGACCATAACCACAAAACACTGCTTTTGCTGCAGAATGAAAATTAGCACTTGGAATGAGGTGTTTAAGTTTCGTTATGTTTTGTACGTCAGCCAAACACCAACATCATAACAGGTACAAATAATATTACATGTATATATACATGTATTACTAGCCCAATCGTAAAATATTTTTACAGAAGACTTAGTCTTAGCTATTTTTTCATTGAAATAAAAAAAAACAGTCACACAAAATAAAGAACAGTTAAATATATATTATTATTATGAATATTGAACAAAATAATTATTATAATGCTTTATTAAAAACAACTTTCACAAAAATAAGAATCCTGACCATCTAATCCAGCATATTGCCAAAAGATCACTGTGACTCTGAGTTAACCACAGTTTTCAATGTTCCTTAAAAAGTCTGCCTTAAACATCCAAAAATCAGGATAAATCATAAGTTTATTTCTAACATATTAGAAAGTCAACCCAATATGGTTTTTTCAAAACACAGTTTTTAAATTTTGCACTCTACCTATCCCATAGTTTCCACAAGTGGCAGTTTTGTTGTTGTTTTGTTTTTGTTTTTTAAAATATTTTTTTTGCCCTACCCTCACTGCTGAGGAAGAAAAAGATGGTGGTCATTCCAGTATAGAGGACAACATGACATGAGGTAGATAAATAAAAACTGTTTAAATTAAAATCACTTGACTCCAATTGTTATTCCTACATCCTCCTGAAATCATGGATGTTCTGGATAACGCCTGACATTAAACAAATGTCTCTAGGAAAGTTCTTAAATTTTAATAATTCTTCTGGAATTTTAACATTCCTCTTTAAATGTCATACATTTGTTATTTACTGAAGGTGCAGTAAAATAAATGCAGTGCTTCCCTCCCCCTCCCAATATTACAACATGATATCAGATTTTAAGACACTGACTTAAGATCTTTAATTTATTAAAGGTCCTGGAATTTTCTCTTTTCTCCAGGAATTTTCTGTATAGATCCTGTGTTTATACCATTAAATAATACAAAATTATTATTTTTTTAAATCTACAAGTCTCCCTTTTCTGAATTTCTGTGCTAGGACCAATGCTTTATATTATATTATTATTTTTCTCTTCAAAGTTAATCATTAATACTAGTAATTATGAAATGACTTGTCCTACACTGTGCTATATAATTATTTAAAGCAATGGTCTAATATGACTAGTCCTTGATTTATTGGTTTGTACATGTTAATATGTATTTCTAAATAATTCTAAGAAAAGTATTGACCACCATATGAGATTTTTAAAAAAACCTGTCTTCTAATTTGTTTAAAAATGATGAGTTTTGCTCTCTTAACCTGCATTTGACAATAATGCTGTCATTTAAATAGAAGACTGTTTTAATAATTATTAGATCTAAAGATCACAGCTTTGTTCTAGTAATTAGAAAATAAAAAAAGACGTATTGTTTTTGAACAAATATTTTATTTGTATTAAAATGTAAAATTTATTGAATAGAATAGTAATCCCAATCTTTGGGGCGAATAGACAAAGTTAAAATATGTGAAATAAGTTCATTTCTTTTTCATTTGAACTTTGAAAGACAAGGCAAAAAAATGTCATATCCTTATCAAGGTGGTCATGTGTTGTTTTTAAATCTGAAAAGTCAGTAGGCTGCTATTTGGTAGTATTTAAAAAAAATAAAATAAAGGAGCACAGTAATAAATTATAAACTTTTGAAAAACTTAGCTCAAACGTCTTTCTTACATGAAATAAATATGAAATTCAAATTGAATCCATATCAGAGTAAAATTGTTCCCATTTGACAGATTTAGATATTAATAATATACAATGCTACAGGAAATATGACATTAGAACCTCCTGACAGTCCTAAAAATTTACGGTTTAAAAAAAAAGTTTATAATTGTTTTATTTTCATGGTACTCTATGCAGGGGTAAAGTTAATGGAGTACATTATAGTGTAGGGTTTGGTGAACTTATTTGACCGTTACCCCAATATTATAAAATTGTATGTTGTCATTACCTCAAGGAGCAGATTTTAGTTGATTATATAGGCTCCAAATTAGTCTGCATTACCCCCGAGTGTTCCCTTGCTGCTCCAAATGGGATAATTTACCCCTGCTCGCCGACCCCTGTTATAGTTATAGTGTATACATCGTGTAGCCTGCACATATAACAATTATCAAACAGTTTGAACAAAAGTATGTTCATATGTGCGGATTTATGGATTATGACTGGCATAAAAGTGATAAAGCGTTCCACTTGTGGCATAGAGTCTAGCGTCACGGTCCATTTGTACACATTAATGTGTGTCATGTTAGGGTGTGTATTTAACTGGTTTCTTGCCTGGTAGTAGTACATTGGAACCGATGACAGACACAGTTGCGGTTTTTGTATTCTACCATTTGACCTGGATTGTATGGAACATGATAGGATCCGCTGCCTGGCCCAGTGGTTCGTTTGGCAATGAAAATGTATAATGTATGCTTGTGAAAAAGTGGGAGGGTTTCTCTTTCATGTCATAAAATCAAAATGCTGTTTCAGTTTTATCAAAGCTATAGTTTATTTGTATTGGTGAGCTAGCTACAGTACACGATACGTTTCTTGCAGAGGGTGTGAGTAGTTTTATGAGCATGAGATGTTGACAAGAAGTGGCGGTGGTGTGTGTTAACCGTTTAGGGACATGAACGGAGGCTGACAAGATTGTTGAGTGTGAATAACACAGTCGATGGCTTTTGCATCAACGCATTATTAATTTTTTTTTAAAGTATAAACAATGGAAGTTGAGTCAGTCGGCATTATCCAATTTTTTCCAACCGATTAATTCATCATTACGCAGTCTGTGTAAACGCAAGCAGAGACAAAGGGGCCGTCCATAAAATACGCCACGCTCCAGAGGGGGGAGGGGTTTAAGAAAGTGTGACAGTTTGTGTCCGGGGGGGGGTGTCCGGCCATGTGTGACGTCACGGTTTTATATTAAATTTTAAATATTTTCTTTTTAAAAAGTGATTTTTTAAAATCGAAAGTGTGACGTACTTTAGGGGGGGTGGTCCGAAATTTGTGACAGGGGGGAGTTAAAAATGGTCAAAAATAGTGTGACGTACTTTATGGACGACCCCAAAGTAGTATAAGGGAAGGCATTACACTTATTTTATAACTATAAGCTTGTTTGTGCCTATTTAATTTCTTTTACAGACATTTAAATATTGGCGTAATCAGGAGTGTTACAGCGTTAACATAGTTCAGTGGCATTAAAACATGCGAGCAGTAATTATTTGGATTGGTAGAACATAGCAGTAATGTATTGGGTGTGGATACATAGAGGAAAGCATACACGTTTACAACTTGGCTTTCAAATAACATTCAATTCAAAATGGTTGGTTTCTTAACGCTAGATTTCGTATATCATTCATATTTACTTTGAAACTGCTGAGATGTTCGACGACGTCGCCTGGCTATGCAATCGCCAAAAGGTCTCACTAGCCTCACCGTTTACGTTACGTAACCTTTCTACTACTTGTGACAGTAGGATACTCCCGGAGCGTCGGACCGCTTTGAGGAAACTTGTTATACAAAGCCGGCATTTTTTTTCCCTCACTGTTGATCTTATCTCGTGGTAAGGGCAGCAAAACTCTTAACCCGGCCCTAACGGCACAAATTCTAGAACATCCTCTGTCAGGTCAAAGGACATATCGATAAAAAAATAATCATGATGCACGATTTTCCTGTGTGTTTGCATGTGGTTTAAATAAAGCCAATCTTGCTTCTTTCCTAATACTATTGAATAATGAGGCATTTTATTTACAAGCTCAATCCGCAGTGTACCACCTTCAGGAAGGAAAAACCATGCACTACGATAGGCGTCTCGGAGGGAGTGTGTGAAAAAATGTGTACACATTATTATTGTATTATTATTACGTGAACTGTTTATTATTATTATTATTATTCTGTCGAAGTCACTAATGTTCCCAAAAGTTTAATTTAAGATCGATCAATGATGTGTTTGCAGATATCGTTTTGCTGATGTGTAACACTTTGTGTATCATCCCTGCCCATCTCACTTTCTTCCCTGCCCATCAAACTTTCTTCCCTGCCCATCTCACTTTCTTCCCTCCCCATCTCACTGTCTTCCCTCCCCATCTCACTTTCTTCCCTGCCCACCTCACTTTCTTCCCTGCCCACCTCACTTTCTTCCCTGCCCATCTCAATCTCACTTTCTTCCCTGCTCATCTCACTTTCTTCCCTGCCCATCTCACTTTCTTCCCTGCCCATCTCTTTTTCTTCCCTGCCCATCTCACTTTCTTCCCTGCCCATCTCACTTTCTTCCCTGCCCATCTCACTTTCTCCCCTGCTCATCTCACTTTCTTCCCTCCCCATCTCACTTTCTACCATGCCCATCTCACTTTCTTCCCTGCCCATCTCACTTTCTTCCCTGCCCATCTCACTTTCGTGTGACTTGAAAGGCATGTTGATTACTGTTGGTGTATTATAGATAAGGCAGGTTTTCCATCCGACCTTCACATGTCAAATGTTTTGTTTATATCTCCCCCCCCCCACCACACACATTTTTTTTCCTGCTTTTTACGTCACAGGTGGATCATGTTTATGTGCCGTAATACACGCCAATTAAAATGAAATCGTGTATAGTGTATTGTAATCGGCTCAACTGCTCGCTGGTGGCAGGTACTCTATCCGCTGTTACTGTGATCTTTTTTTCGCCGGGGTTGGGGACCAGTTTTCCATAGTTAGATTTAACCTACTAGTCTCATCTCGTGCTGTACAGATCTCATGCATACTTTGGTACCATTTCTTTTCTATCTCTGGCCACCGCCGCCCCCACCCGCCCCACTTTGCAGATCGTGTTTATTGTTTAAAGACCTCGCCTTGGTCTCCTGTTTTTTGCGAGCCCCCTTCCCCTATATAACCCAGATTTGATTGTGTGTGAAAAGGAGGCTGAATGCTTCCACTGTAGTAAAGAGTATCGGGCGGTGGTGCGGAGGTTCAATGATTTTACTTACCGTGACCTTTTATGTGTAGTGGCGGAACATAACCATACGCCTGTCCTCGTTCAAAGCGCAGCGCTGGTGTCTTTGGAACAGATAATCCGAGACGCTAAAGAGGGCTAGAGGATTACCTCACTAGTCTAGTTGGATGTAGTTGCTAGTACATGTTATTAGGTAAACATGGCTGATTTTCTAGACGAGCTGGGTGAGTTTCTTTCTTTTTTCCCCCCTTTCTTTTCTTTATCTGCCTTTGTTTCTTCTATTGATCTTGCCAGAAAGAAAGTCTTCCTTAGAAATGCCCGGGCCTGGTTTATTACTCCCAAGAGTAAGTGACAACATGGGTGGAACAAATTCAACCTTGACACAGCTGGGGTAGAAGTGCTGTGTTCCATCCAAGTCTCATCATTCATTTTAGCATAAACATTATTGATCTACCCTCTTATGTCACAATCACAAAAAGGCCATTCGTATTGTAATTTTTTATAGCTACTGTATAACTATATCTTCAAGTTTGTTTGCCCCTTAACTTTGTTAGTTTCTGTGTCATTAAGATTGATTATGAATGGTCTTTATATTTTATTATTTTTGGTTTCAAATTTTGTTGTTGGTTTTTGTTTTTTTTTAAATAGCAGACATGTCCGAGCAGTAAGAGTCCGGGTAATTCGTTTTGGCGCGACCTTGTTCAAGTTGGTCATGTGCGCGCTTGTTCAACTTAGTTTCATGTAGGCATTTTAATACTGAAGTTGTAACTGCATACTTGTGGCCAGGTCAAATTCACCAAGATTCAGAAGGCCCAAATCAGAGCTCTCACTGTTATGTTAGCACCAACATGAACATGTGTTTAAGAAAGGATGGTTTGAATGTGGTCTGGTGAGTGCCGCGCTCACAAGTATGGCCCCCGGGCATTGCCAATAAATGTCAAGTAGTTTCCCCATGAAGGTGGGTACCTTGTTGTTGTTGAATGTATTGAAGCAGAATGCCACTTGGTCTATGTGGACAGGGTGGCTAAACTGGCAATGGAATAGCTGTCTTTTTCATTTGACTGCTCTAGTCCAGCAGTGGAATTGTTCAATTTAGTCATGTTGTCAATTAGGGTCTATATCTTGTAATTAAATAGACTGATCATAATCGTTTGTTGTTTTTTTTCTATTCGAGAAAACGTGAAACACAAATGAAATATTTGAGCAAAGAAGTCCTATGAAAGGTGCACTCTTGTTATATAACTATACTGCTTTCAGTCATCTTTATGCATCTTCTACCTCATCTTAAGTTCTTTATAATGAAAAAAAAAGTGTCTCTAGTTTATGCTCCTTTGCAAGGCTTTCAGTAGTTCTGTCATGGTTTTAAAAAAAAGATCATCAAGGTAACTAATAGCACCAATACTGGATGGAAGGTGAGATTAGGAAAATGCTTGTGAATGTTGAAATAACATTGACAGGACTTGGCAGCAAACATGACCAATGCAAATACTCTCCCTTCTGGGAGCTCCATCAATAGGAATGGATTTGTGAGAGACTGTTTCAAATATTATATTACAAGCGCTTGGTCAATAAATGCCTGGGGTTTCAGAAAACGGCACAAGCTAAGCCTGGTGGCCTAGAATAGAACCTGGTGTGTGTGCAATGCATGGCTGCAGGTGGTTACTTAGGTCAAAATAAACATTAGTTGTGTCACCTACACTAGGACTCAGCCTAATTAGTAAGCAGGATAAGACAGATTTCAGTATTCTACATTAGGGTTGAGTTAATGGGAAAAGCCATCTGTTACTGTTTAATTAGAATAGTACCATTTAAAAAAAATTATTATCTATGCTATTTCACTATGATGAGTTTATTTTTAAATCATATCTTTAAAAGGGACTAAAAGGCATAAAGTATAAAGGAAAGAAAGAACTTTATTTTTGTAGATTAAAAAAACCTATTCACTATAATGACTCAGCTATTACTAACAAACTTACTTTGGTAATACCTTTTACTGTAATAGTGTTTTTTTTTCCCCATCTGTCCTTAATGGAAATATTGTAGAAGTGTTTCTTATGAAAGTAATAAAAATTCATTTTCAGCTGCATGCACTGATGACCTTTACAATCTATTCTACTGGATCTATCTAACTATAACTTTGATCTATTGGTTAAATCATCATATGTTTTGATTTTAGAGGTAATTAAGAAATGTTTGAAATTTCATTGCATAAATAAACTAAAACAAAATGTCTAATGGTTAATATGCATTTTTTAGCTGTGCTCCTCGTGAAAGAACTGGCTACCTTAAAAAATGTTTATTGCCTAAATTCTGGTGTGACCCCCTGTGTAGTGCTATTTGGAATTCACCTGTTTTGTGCTTGTTCAGTTTCTTGAGTGGTTTATAACTACTGTACTGTCTTCTTGTTAAAGTTGGCATGACTCTTCCTTCTCTTAGATAATCCACCATCCTTGATTTAATTTATTAATAATTAATTTGTTTTGTATTTGTGTGGTTAAAACTCATGTTCTGCTGTTGACCAGCTATCCTGTGACCTATACATCATAATTACTAGTTCTTTTTTATCCTGATAAAGAATAACATGATAACTGAATTAACTGATCTTTCACGTCAAGAGTTGCTCAAAGTCTTCGATGGCATAATTGCAATGACATGGAAATGAATAATGATTACTTTTACGTAGGGAAAATGTTTGTCTGAAATGAGTGAAACAAAGTGATGTAGTAACTTTCAAATAATTGATAAATATTTAGTGCCAACTGAACCTCATTTTTTATTGTTATTTTAAACCCTGACAATTAGTTATGTTGAAAAATGTTGATCAGACTTATTTTTTAATTGTATAAGTTACTAAATTTTATGAGGTTGTTCTGGATACTACTGGAAAAAATAGAAATGTACAGAGTTTATTGAGCCCAACTAATTACGGCAAAGACTGGACAATTTATTTTAACTTGCTGTAATTAATCTCAAAGCTTAATTTTTTTTCACTTAATCTTTGAGCATTGCGCATCTGTGCCATGCACATGTGTAAGATTATGATAAGATTCCCAGTGTTTATACAATGCATTGCATTTATATGCCTTATACATTTCTTTTTACAACTTGAACTGTAATTTTCACTGCTGTGTGTTAAAATATTTTAAACATTTTGTCATTTCAGACACCCTTGAAAATAGCATGTCTGGTGGAATGTCCATGGGTATGTCCATGGGTGGACACCAGGGCCACCCACCTGACATCAAACCAGACATCTCATCCCTTACCTCCCCTACTTCAACTCACGGGGGCTACTACGGCTTCGGACCAGGTAGTATGTCCAGCATGTCAAGCTCCACACAGCCGTCTCCTGGACCACAACAGATGCATTCTCCAGGCATGCACTCTCCCACTTCCTCCATGGGCTCTCCACCCATGCTGTGCTTGAGCCCTACGGGGCCCAGTCCGTCACCAGGCCTGCCTCATTCTTCTCTGCATACCAAACACATCTGTGCCATATGTGGCGACAGGGCATCGGGCAAACATTATGGCGTCTACAGGTAATTCATTTAATCCCAATGACAACTTTAAATGTATGGAAAAAAAATTTCAAACCTGGGAATAATTAGGCTTTGTAAAACTCAAAAACAGTATTCTCTCAATAAAATTTAATCTTTGACTAAAAAATTGTTTTAGGACCTAGATACTGTGGCTTTTAAATGTTTGAACGGTCAATTATTCATTACAGCTTTATTTATTGAAGAGATTTCTTTAAAATTGCTTTGAATGTATTTTTTACTCATTTGATTTTTTTCCCCCATAACTTTGTCTTAACTTATTGGGTTTACACATATTTTTTTATCATTATTTATTTTGAAGCCTTTATTTATCACCTATCCAGTTTAAGGCAGTCTAACAATGTTGTTTGGTATTTGTGTTGACTGGCCTTTAAATACATGGCCTTGTGAGGATGACATTCAATAAAAAAAATGCAAACTCTATTTTGTCTGTATGAATATATTGTCCATTCAAACTAGAAGAAAGTTAAAATATTTTAACTTGTACGGTAAATTAAAAAAAAATTTGGACTGATTCCAGGGTTCATTTAAGACGATGTTTAGGTCTGCACAGTAAATAAAATGTAATTTTATCACTTTCAGTACTACTATATTATTAATTAAATGACGAGCAACAAAGCCAGTAAAAGGACATTCCATGTTGTAACTCCCCTCCAACAGCCGTCTCGACTGGCATTACATGTGCATCTCGTCAAAAATACTAGGCCTAATCATTGTAGTTAAAATAATTAGTTAAAACAGAGCTTTTGACTATAAATCCCAACGCTCATAACTCAAAAAAAAAGCCTTGGAAGAATTACTGCACCAAAAATAACTCGTTTTGAACATCATCCGCGTAAACATGTTCAATATGATTGGCAGTAGGAGTCATATGTGTTTGAGGGACCAATCGCTATCGATGACCGGACAGAAACTTGCCTTTTATTATAAAGGATAGTTAACATTTTATAAAGTTAATTTGTTTTGGCCAGAATTTAAATTTCGATTGTATAAATAAAGTAAACATGAAACTATTGAGTACACTTTTATTTAAAGGTAAGGATTATATTTTATAAAGGCCTATGCTCATTAGCTTTAAAATTTCTCATTACTTGTAGCTGCTATTAAGCTTATGGCATACTAGTCCTTGTACAATGAAAGAGCAATTCTTAGTTTGGGAATCACTGTATTTACTGACCTTTGGCTTGAGCAGCAGGGAAAGAGACTAAGTGTTGGGGAAGAACACAAAGAATTATTGATCAGTTTTCATGCTGCCGCTGTTCCTGGCTTGTTACAGAATGTAGCTTAGGGTGAAACAAGCTTATTGATTTCTATCTTGCTTATTAGAAAGATCAAACCATTAACAAACCTCTTAGTTACAAAAAATTATCTTTTTCATGTCCTTTAAGTTTATGTTCATAATTGGAATTTGTACAGAGGACCTTTCATTGTTTTTTTTAGTTTTAATGTAGGAAATCAATGAAAACCTTGACTGACTTTATCATTATTATCACCAAAGCACTCTATGAACCCTAGCAAACAGGCCCTAAGGCAATCTATGTAAGATGATTATTAATGTCATGTCACCACAACAAGTTTGTTTGTTGTGCAGCTCTCAATATAAAGCCATCAGCCATGCGTTTCAGTGGGATTTTGTTACTTACAGTGGGTACCCTAAACTCAATTATTAACTTTAAAAAAAATAATTGTTTAATCTTTCAAAAGTTGTACTCTTATCTTCTTGATATGTGTATTTTTTCAAAGTGGTAAGGACTGAAATAAATATAAGCATTCATTTTGGTTGTTTTAACTTTCATTTATTTTAACGCACAAAAATATAAGATCAAAAAATATATACATGTTTTGCATTTGGTCTGTTAGGAAATCTCACTTCTGCTTTGTTTGATTTTATTTTTTTTTAAAGTTCAATGAAAGTTATGATGAGAATTTTTTCTTTTAACATTCACAAGAACTATCCTGTGTTTTTAAAATACATATCTGGAAAATAGAGTTATTTTCATTATGAATTCACAAAATAGACTTTAAAATATATGTAAGAAATTTTTATTATTGGTGATAATAGAAAATATTGCTAAATTTTATCTAGAGCAGACGTTTTATATGTTACTATTTTAATTGAACTGTCAAATGTTTGTTATGTGAACAATTATGTGATAAGATTTTTCTAAAATGCCCAAAAACTAATTTTAAAAGAAATTAATCCATAGACCCATTGAAGTGAAGTGGAAATTGAAATATACAGTCGAACTCGGTTAAGTCGACGGCGTTGGGGTATGAAAAATGGCGTTGAGATAACCGATGATCGAGTTAAACAAAAACCAATATGGCGGCAAAATATTAACATGTGCTTGAAATTTCTTTATGTATATGATGTGCGTTAATTAGTGATGTGACGATTAATCGTTATCGTATTGGAATATCGGGACCCTAATATTTCTTCACTCTTTCCTAATGACCGTTCGTTTTTAAGGACCGTTTAAATATAAACATGGTTCCCGCTCAGTCAGGAAAACTGGAAAAAGTCGGGAATTGCTTAAAAAATTTCTCGGCCTTGAAAGTCGGGAAAAGTTGTGACTAGTCGGGAATTTATATATATATATATTTTTTTATGCCGAAGTAAAGGACTTTGATTACCTCTCTGTGGTCATGTTTCGATTCCATTTAATAAAAAAAAAGTTACCAGTTTATAATTGTCTGCGCATGCGTTAAAACTAAGGTCAAATTTTTCGCCTCGCCTCATCCCATGGCGCGTGTGGCGTGGCATGTCACAGCCGCTCGCGTTTGCAATTCCCGTCGAATCAGCGAATTTGAAAAAAAACAAAAAAACATATCAATATGGTAATTTTAAGTTTAATGCTTTTGACGTGCAGGATATCTGTCACTATCAGAACGCTCTCGAATTTCCTCAGTCAATCAAACTTGTAATATAAACAAAACTATTGCGGCCTTGACCGTTGATCACAGCACGATGTGTGTTAGACCTCAGCCGGCATCTAAGTTTAAGCGAATTTAAAAAAAAATCATTCCTCATCAGAATTAGACCTACAACAGTGATGACGTGTATATTATATATATATTGTGGAATATTAAGAAAATGATTTGATTTCACCGTCATGCGCGTGATAGTCACGTATCTTACTGGTAACAAAGCAACAACAAACTTTTAAAAGAATAATAATTTTTTATTTAATTAAATAAAAACCACCGTCGATTCTCGATACAAACCTTTATTTTCATTTCTAAAGATATTCGTTTATCTTAAAAAATAAAATGATTAATGCATCAGAAAATGAATTAAGTTTAATAATAATATAACTTGCACTGCGAAATAATGACGGATTAAAGACCGCTAACACGATTTTTGAGCACCTCGGGGGAATACATACTCAAACTAATTCACACACGGAATCAAATTGAAAGTAAAAACATCCGGTAATTTTTATTGAAATCTCATAGAATCACACAATAGCCGGAAGTCTCGAAGAAAGCGAGATGTCAACATTATTTTGAACTAAAAATGCCAAAGTGCATTGCTAGGCGAACAGACGAGGATCGAGCTAACCAACGTTAAGTTGCAAATTTGGCCCTCTTTTGTGCTCGAGGTATTAGGTTTCGGCCACTTAAAAATATCGAATTAACCGGTGAGAAAATCCTAAGACAAAGAGAGAATTTGGCGGTTCCAATAAAAAACGTCGCGTTAGAAGGGTGGGCGAGTTAACCGGGCTCGAGTTAAGTGGGTTCGACTGTATATGAATTTTGGGGTTTTCTGAGAAATTTTAAATGAATATGAGCTGAGCCTTTCAACAAGCACAGTATTATGCTACCTATTATCTTACTTCAACTCACACCCAAACTGACTGCTTGGTCCTTAGTTACATCTTTTAAAAAATGGCTTTCAGTCATTTATTACATTATTTTTTTATCAGTTGTTATTTGTTGTGATGAGAATTAATTTTGTAAACTATTTGATTAATGTCGTGCCATAGTGCCAATCCAATACAACAGTGCCCTATTTTCAATGACTTCTACTATAATAAGTGAAGTAGATAATGCTACAGTTAGCTGCTTTATCTCAATTATCAAATACCAGAAGTGAAGCAACACAACTGTCTTTATTAAGGTTAGGGTTGGAAGTAATTGTAGAAATTCCTTTGAATATTATATTAAAATGTCTTTTATAAAGTACTAGATACGACCCGTGGCGTAGCATACACCGCAGACTTGCTCATAGATTGTGCAAATAAAGGGGGGAAAGAATGGACGCAAACTACAGCACGAAGAAATCAGAACGGGGGGTGGACATCGCTGACGTATTGATGGCCTCAAGACATGCGCACTGCGGATAGCTACCTGCACCAACCTAGCTTGCCAACCAGAAACTGTGATTGGCCGAACCTAGCGAAGGTCAGCCATGTTTGCAAAAAAAGGGGAAAAAGAACGGGCACAAGCAAACATTTCTAAAAATTAAAAAAATAATGTTTCCGCTGAGGCTTGAACCCATTACCTTCCGTGTGTAAGGCGAACGTGTTAACCACTACACTACAAACCACATGTTAATCTGTGAAGAAACAAAGAAAGGTAACACAAGAATCTATGGTGGTCTCGAGACATGCCCACCCCCCACCTCCACCCCCCTTTGAACCCACTTTTCTTGACTGGTCAACCCCAGCGAGGGTCATTTGTCATGCTTGTTTGCACACTAATCGATCTTGTTCTGGTGAATTATATACTGTATATACTCGTTATATAACCCGTTCGTTCATAAGCCGACTCACTTTTGGAAGGGAAAAGTATTAAAAGTGTATAACCTGATCTCAAGCCGACCCCCCAAAAATAACAAGACAGCTTTAAAAAATGGTACATATTTTTTTAAAACTATAAGCTAAATCGGTCATTATGATTGTTTACTTTGTACTGCCTTTCTTTGTCTTTCTGCTCTTTGTTATGCAAGAGTTACCGGTTTTTTAAAAAAGAATTATTTGGTAAACAGCGCGTACATTAAAATCCGTGGTTGAAAACAACATTTGTAAAAACAATTTATTAAAACGTTCACAAAAATAAATAAAATGATTAAATAAGGTGCTGATTTTTAATAATGTATTATTGCTTCTGATAGAGCAGTCGAATCTTGTAGAATGTAGAAAAGGGCATTGATAATCTACAATAACAACACCGATATTCAATATCCATGCAGAAATCACCTATGACCCGCTCATAAGCCGACACGACCCCCACTTTTCCCCCTAGATTTTGTCCAAAAAGGTCGGCTTGTGAACGAGTATATACGGTATTTAGATTTGTTAGTTAAGTTTTATTTAATATAAATAACATATGGGTTCTATTCTAAGAAGAATTTCTCATTTGTTTTTCAGTTGTGAAGGTTGCAAAGGTTTCTTCAAAAGAACAGTACGAAAAGATCTCACATATGCTTGCCGCGATGATAAAAATTGTATGATTGATAAACGCCAACGAAATAGATGCCAGTACTGTCGTTATATGAAATGCCTATCCATGGGCATGAAGCGGGAAGGTGAATATCTATTATAGAGATTTTTTTTTAAAACTTTGTTATAGGTGCTATTCACAAATATCAATTATTTCATTTTTCTTCATTATAATGATTTCTAAGCAAAATAAACTGACTTTTATTTTATGTTTTCTAAATTTCCAAGGTTTTATTTTAGGCGTTAGCATCTTGAATTTAAAATTTCCAACATCATTTTTTTATATATTTAAAATTTCTTCTTTTTTTTTGGTTCAAAACCCTTGATAGATAGAGATAATATAACATTTTAAAAATGTATTACCATAAAACAATATTTAAATTGCTTATATTTTTTTGATTTTTAATTCTTATGAGATATTTTTTATTTGGAAAAATAGCAAAGGGCTAGTAGTGCTAATTTTAACAGTTACTCTTTACAATGTATACTTGGTACATTAGTTTTTCAAATTTCACTGTAAAAAGCAATACAAAAATCATACCAATATACAGACTGGTAACACTAGGTGGTATTGCAAATTTACCTCTCCAAATTGTTATACACTTATAGAATTTCTTACTTGGCTTAAATCTGTCTGGTGTACACATTCAGCTTGCTCCTAAAATAGCTTGTGCCACAGTTTCTTAATTGTTGATGGCTGCCACTAACACTCTCTTAGCTGTTACAGCCGTCCAGGAGGAGAGACAGAGAGTGAAGGAAAAGGGGGATGGGGAGGTTGAGAGCACCAGTGGAGCCAATAATGATATGCCAGTAGAGCAGATATTGGAAGCCGAGCTGGCTGTTGACCCAAAGATAGATACATACATAGATGCACAGGTAAGTGTTCTCTTACTCACGAATGTTGTGTGCTTTCACTTCTTTTATTTTGAACTTTGTGTATAGCCAGCAAGTTATTAAGCCCTGATGAAATAAAGATGAAAGCACTCATAACATTTAACATTGTTTATGAAAACGTTTCTAGAATTGGTATACATAAAAAATGACATAACACTAAACTGGAATACAAGATTATCTATAACACAGGTCATGTGCCAGACAAAGCTTACATAGCTATAAATAACAATATTAATTTTGAAGACCAAATAATGGGTCTTAAAATTTTTAGACTCCCTAAGTTTTTGCCACTCTGAATGAATGAGATGTTTGGCTTTCCCATGCAAATTCTTAATACTAAAATAAAATAATATAAAATAGTCAAATATTGCAGAACTATACAATGATGGGAGACTGTGAAAGATTCCTGATTTAATACTGAAATAAAATAAAGTAAGATAGTGAAATATTGCAGAATTCTAGAATGATGGGAGACTGTGGCCGATTCCTGAACTTAACTTAATTAGGATTATTAAATGAATTGGCTTCTTATTGTGATGAGTATTTTTCTGTTATATCTGACTCTTTACCCTCTATTCTTTCGATTTGGTGATGCCACTTTAACATAACTTTAATATAATATTCCTGATTCATTGACGGTCACCCTCCATCGTTGATCTCAGTGCACTCTAAGAACCACTAATTGATTATTCTGTGAGGATATTTTTGTTAGGGATTCTGAGACTATTATTATGCCATAACTAAGTAGTTCCTTCTTACCTTTCTTAGAAGAAATATTCAATGAATATCCACAGAAAGATCCAGTGACCAACATATGTCAAGCAGCAGACAAACAGCTCTTCACCTTGGTGGAGTGGGCCAAACGAATACCTCACTTCACAGAGCTCCCCTTGGAGGATCAAGTTATTCTTTTACGAGCAGGTTTGTTATGGGTCATATTTTAACTGTAACATTTTTTAGCTCTTTTTTTTACTGATAAAATGTTTGATAACAAATATTTTTTGTGGCACCGAGTTAAAGTTACGAATGCTGTCATTATCAACTATGGTACAAAAATTAAAGCTAATTTAAAAATATCAATACTTTTAACTGTACTCTTTTAATGCGAAACTCCTATTATGTTACATGTCTAATGATGGAATATGAGCTCGATTTGGTTTACCCATTGCCTAATAAATTTTTTTTACACATGCTGACAGGTTGGAATGAGCTCCTTATAGCTGGCTTCTCCCACCGATCCATAATGGCTAAAGATGGAATTCTGTTGGCCACGGGCTTGCATGTTCATCGCAGCAGTGCGCACCAGGCTGGTGTGGGCACCATCTTCGATAGAGTTCTCACTGAACTAGTGGCCAAGATGAGAGAGATGAAGATGGACAAAACAGAATTAGGCTGTCTCAGGGCAGTTGTACTCTTTAATCCTGGTAAGCACAAATGTGTCAGTTTTACCATCCAAGGTTTACAAATCATGCTTAAAAAATAGGGCCAATTTTTCCTGAGCAGCCTATATTTCAATTTAAAAATCTTTGATTAAAATTAGTTGAAATTGGAAGTTATGATTAGTTATATTTATACGTATTGAGGCTACAAGAAATTAAAAATATTTATATTTTGGGGAGACAATGTTTTTTTTAATTTTATTAAATGGTTTGGATTTTCAGAATGTCAATTTTTTACTTTTTTATGTACTTTTCTATCAGAAAAGGTTAAGTGTACTTCTAAAGTGTTTTTTTTTCATTTTTATTTCCTTTCTTTTTTTTTAAAAAGATGCAAAAGGTTTGACAGCAGTACAGGAAGTAGAACAGCTACGAGAAAAAGTTTATGCCTCATTAGAAGAATACACCAAAACAAGATATCCCGAAGAACCTGGAAGGTTTGCTAAACTTCTTCTACGACTGCCTGCACTCAGGTCTATTGGACTCAAGTGCCTGGAACATCTCTTCTTCTTTAAACTTATTGGTGACCAGCCCATTGACACTTTCCTGATGGAGATGCTAGAGAATCCAAGCCCAACCACATAGCAATGTACCAGGAACACTGTCAAATTGGTCAGCTCTCTTTCAATGCACTTCATTGTACGATTTTCAGGGCCCAATGCAGTTTCAACTCCGTCTGATCAAAATTAGGTTATCCAAAAGTTTAGAACGAAACTAGGCCAGCATTTCAAAATATTTAGATCACATCTTCTGTTTGCCAGTCATTGATGTGTTTATTATAAACCTCAAAGGTAAACACTCGCCATCTTCTAAGACTGGGGTAGCATTTATAACTGAAGGTTTTTGTCTGCATTGATTACTTGAAAACTGTGATTGGGCCCTTTAAATTTGTCAAAAGGCTTAAATATAAGCTCATGGTTGTAATCTATATCTCCCTAACCGGGTGCTGGAAACCACAAGCCCAAACTCCAGTGTCTTCTATTTTGGACTGGGGGGGGGGATAACATGCCACTGTTGTCACTCAATGACATATCTACATGTCAACGACATTTAGAACCCCTCCCCCCTCACACACATTCATTCTGTTGGGAGGTGAACTCATTGCTTGTCGACTATGTTCCATATTTTGTTTTGTCACATGGGAAGGTTCTCAACTCGTTACAGTCAATATTTCTTCTTTTACCTGACACAGTGTTTAAGTTTTGACAAACACTGTTGATTTGGTGGGGCCTCAACCTCCTGTCTTGTTTTCATCCATTCTGAAACTATCCATTTTCTTTAGCGGCAACTTAAATATTTTTCACTGTGATTGTAAACACATTTTTTTTTATAAACGCACGTTTTATATTTCTGATAAAAATCTGAAAATTGAACCTTTGGTAAGTAGTGTACAAGTAAATCTACATAAATGGATAAAGGTACCTTTTTTATGAACTGTTGTTTTCCAAATTGAAATTTTTTTTGTCAAAATAAGCTCTGTGTGAAATGTTACTGCCAAAGCAATGTCCCTGTGCTGATAAACCAAGTGTATGTGTAAAGAAGACTGATGTTAGTAAATGCTAACAACTGACTTGTGTGCACATAGCTCTTATTGTATGATTATGTTTCACTGTCAATTTAGATTTACCAACATTAATATTTGACATTAAGGCACACTGTCATTTCACAATTCATATAGACATTTATTTTGAAGTATTATTTGAAGTATTATTAATGTTAGCAACACCACAAGAAAGATAACTGAGCCCAAGACCTCACAGGCCTCAACAAATATTATTTTTACATTATATTTTAGCCCACTGAGAACTTGAAGCAATCATCAAGAGTTTGTTTTGAAATTGATTTTTGTTGTCCTGAGACAAAATGTTGGAATACTAAACCCAAATTAATTTCATGTGTTAAAAATTGTGACAGATTTGTACATAGGAATGACACTGAAAGGCGCTGTCACTTATATGATCTCCATGCAAGCTCTGCCCATGCCTGCCAGTTTGACAAAGTCAAGTTTTCCCAGTTGATCAAATTCAGGCCGATCTCAGTATGACACACATAGGAGAGCTAGAATTCATTCAAGCAACTTCCAGTGTAAATTAGTTGATCAGTGAAAAAGGAAACATTCTGTGTTTCCCTAACCAGAGTCAATAATCCACAACTGATGATACAGATACTTGTGCCAGCTTACATGTCTAATTTAAACAATTGATAAGTCACTCAGTGTTGATGTGCGTAACTCTTTGAATTAAAGCATATGGAGGTTATTGATACTTGTTTTTATTAAGACACTACAATAATAAAGTTGATTTTTAGTAGGTTTTTGTGTGTGTGCGAGTGGTTACTGTGGCTATAAAGTGGTATGTGGTATAATCTTGTAGCTATGTGTGACTCTGGCTTGTTAGTGTGGTGAACCCATTATAAGTTATAGCTTGATTTTCAGGATGTCATTTTGATTTATTTTCTTGTGATACAAGGTGACTGTAACACTACTTGAACCTGCATGGTTTTTTCTTGTAAGGTCATTTAAATACATAACTTTGATGACCTCCACAGTTTGCTCTCACTCTTGAAGGGTTTCCTTTGTTTGAGGCTGAGATTTCCTCACATTGATGGATTTCTTTTTTTTTAAATGAAATAATTGCTACAACTTAAACTGTAACAAGACATTTAAACAACAGCAGCCACCTTGTATATGATTTGTAAACTCTGGATGGCTTAGTTTGTATAACACACTTGAGTGACCTCAAGTTGGCATTCAATTTTGGGTTCTATGACCACACAATAACACACTTGAGTGACCTCAAGTTGGCATTCAATTTTGGGTTCTATGACCACACATTTCTTGCAGTGAGAGGTGTATTTCCCAGGTCGATTATTGTAAGATAGCCACATGGCCCGGTGCTTGTTGGTGATAACTGAATGGTTCAAGACACAACTCTAGAAATCTACAGACACTCATTTTTTACTTTGTGTTCTTTGCTCTTGGAGTCAAAAACAGTCTTCTCTCCAATTTAAATAATTCATTTACTTAAAACTGCATTTCAGGACTATCAAAGTTCACCAGTTTGATAGAGCTATTTTGAGGGATATGTCTGCCGCACAATTTAGTCTGTCTATGAAAAATGTTGATGCCCACAAAACTCAAAAAAATAACTAGAAAAAATTGGTAATTGTTGATATTGTGTTTACTGTATGACAAACTGCAGCATTTTGGTTTTTTGCATTGGCGTTCTAATTTATTTTTTGGTTTATTGGAAAGTCATGTATCTTCATGCTAATCTCTTCTTTTCTTATACATTGTACGGCTCTATAAACATAATATGACCCGATAAAACGTAAATTTTAAGATGTTCATAGCCTTACTCTTAGCTGTAAAGGGAGATAATATATTAGTAATGTGTAGAAAGTGGCACATAAGTTTCTTCCTGGTTTCCTCACAAGCCAGTATAGCAACACTACCGTGCAAGTTCTGGATTAAAAAAGATAATTGTTAAAATTTCCTATTACAAATTATTGGATTATTAGACCAAATTCTGTGTAAGTAGTAAATTAATATGAGCTTTCTACTTAGAAAATTCATTTAAGATTTATCAAAATAGTTACATTATGTCTGCTTTATGCTCATAACACAGTTGACAGTTAATGCATGTAAGGTTACTACCCATCTGTTAGACAGCTTTGTTATCTATCAGTTTTGCAACTGACAAGAATAAATGCTTAGACAGATTCAAGTGCTGTATGTTAGTTCCAGCCTTTTATTAAAACTATTCTGAAGGCTTTAATAATAATAAGATTGTGGTTGTAGATTGGTTCCAGTGGTTCTTAAAGATTGGAAGAATTAGTTGATCTAAAGTAGCAGGACTTATATGGTAATATAGTTTAACTGAGATCATGTGAGTGATGGTTAGATTTTGTGTTAATGCTTATTTTGTCGTCATTCTATTTCTATGGAGCATTCTATTATTGCATATGTATAATTTATACGTTGATTAAATGATTCCTTGTGAGAGGCTAGCTTTGATTCTGTCAATTGGGTTAATACTGAGGATATTCAACCAATTTTTGCACATTATCCATTTGTAATTTGATCTTTTTTTTAAATCACTTTATGAGAACTGTTCTTTAGTGATTGTCATGTTATGAACATTGATGCTGGTCGTATGTACCATGTGACTCTTAAGTTGTTCTCTCTCTCTATCGCTAATACTATCTCATTGAACATGGCAAGGATGGGATGTCATCTATCAATAAACTTCAACAGAAATGACCATTCAATAAAACACTGAATTTGTTTTGTTTTTTTAAAGTGAGGCAGTGCTGCGATTCATGACAGACTGTCAAATAAAGAGTTTTTATATATGCTTTATTAGTAGTAGTTGTCAAGTATATACATACATGTCACATACAAATAACTATAGCTTTGACCTTTTCTAAGGAATTACAAGCAATTCACAATGACCAAATTATATATATAAATTAAATACTTATTAAAACCAAACTTTCAGAATTTAGTTACTTATATTCAGTGCTTTTTTTGTGACGGTACGCACCGGTACAGCGTACAGGCACCTTTTTCAATGTGGGAAACAATTATTACTCTGCTTGTATTTTAAAGTTTATTATTATTGGTTAATTATAAAATAAAATTGTTTTATATATTTAGTATCTTTGCAGTTGTGATTTAGCTTGCATCGAGGTGCGAACTGGTAGTTAAAAGTTAGGCAATCCATCCCTGAGTACCGGCACTTATTTTTTTACAAAAAAAGCACTGCTTATATTTAATACAATTTGTTAAAGATTACTTGGGTAGGTTATAGGTTTGTTTCTGGTAGTGAACTTTTTATGGATGTATGAATAGCATCATGTTAATGGCTTCAAATTTTTAAATTAAAAAAAAGACCTATTGGTTCCTACGTTACTAAAAAAATACAAAAATACTTGTGATCAATTTACAATGTCCAGAGGTATTAAAAAAGCAATATAGATTACCTTTTCAACAAAAGATAACTGCGTAACAGGATTAGATTAATCCATCATAGTGGTGTGTGAAAGCGTATGATTCGCTGATGGATAAGAAAAGAGTATTTTCTCTTCAAAGATTATTTTATTTCCAGAAAAATGAATGCTTAGGGGAATACACCCATGATACTTGCCATTGGGCAAGGAACACACCCACGCTCTATGTACATTTGCACACTGTGTTAAGATTTCATTTGAATAATTCATTTCTAAAACTTTTCTTGACTAAGTTTATTCTCATAATTTCAAATAAGGCAGCAATGTAATACTAAAAGTTTAAAGTGTCTTATTACCAACTAATAACAAACAACATCCATAGCCACTAACATCATTTTGCAGATAATATGTTCAGAACAAGCAAGTATTGTCAAATAGAAAAATTTAGCACAACTACATAACAATTATACTGAACTACTGACAATGACAACATCCATTGACATAGAACTATTACAAGCATATGAAATACTTCAGCCAAGAGAAATCTAATATTATTAAAATTAGTTTCCTCTAGATGTTTTTCAGTCACAACCTTTTCCTCCTTTTTAAAATGTGGGGGAACAAATTTATTTGATTGAGCAATGAAAATCAAAAATTTTCTTTTGTAAAAATAAGTAATACTTTTTTGACAGTCTCATTTTAGTTGGACGACCCATTTCCTCTTCTCATTTCTTTCTTCCCCCCAAAAAATTAAAATTGTTTTCAAATTTATGTTTTTTATTGGCATAAAGCCATTTTGATTTGAAATATATATATTTAAATGAGCAGTTATTAATGCATTGAATGCCAAACTTAATGTCTGTAAATGTGAGGAAAGAGAGTTGGCATTGAATGCCAAACTTAATGTCTGTAAATGTGAGGAAAGAGAGTTGGCATTGAATGCCAAACTTAATGTCTGTAAATGTGAGGAAAGAGAGTTGGCATTGAATGCCAAACTTAATGTCTGTAAATGGGATGAAAGAGAGTTGGCATTGAATGCCAAACTTAATGTCTGTAAATGTGAGGAAAGAAAGTTGGCATTGAATGCCAAACTTAATGTCTGTAAATGTGAGGAAAGAGAGTTGGCATTGAATGCCAAACTTAATGTCTGTAAATGTGAGGAAAGAGAGTTGGCATTGAATGCCAAACTTAATGTCTGTAAATGTGAGGAAAGAGAGTTGGCATTGAATGCCAAACTTAATGTCTGTAAATGTGAGGAAAGAGAGTTGGCATTGAATGCCAAACTTAATGTCTGTAAATGTGAGGAAAGAGAGTTGGCATTGAATGCCAAACTTAATGTCTGTAAATGTGAGGAAAGAGAGTTGGCATTGAATGCCAAACTTAATGTCTGTAAATGTGAGGAAAGAGAGTTGGCATTGAATGCCAAACTTAATGTCTGTAAATGTGAGGAAAGAGAGTTGGCATTGAATGCCAAACTTAATGTCTGTAAATGTGAGGAAAGAGAGTTGGCATTGAATGCCAAACTTAATGTCTGTAAATGTGAGGAAAGAGAGTTGGCATTGAATGCCAAACTTAATGTCTGTAAATGTGAGGAAAGAGAGTTGGCATTGAATGCCAAACTTAATGTCTGTAAATGTGAGGAAAGAGAGTTGGCATTGAATGCCAAACTTAATGTCTGTAAATGTGAGGAAAGAGAGTTGGCATTGAATGCCAAACTTAATGTCTGTAAATGTGAGGAAAGAGAGTTGGCATTGAATGCCAAACTTAATGTCTGTAAATGTGAGGAAAGAGTTGGCATTGAATGCCAAACTTAATGTCTGTAAATGTGAGGAAAGAGAGTTGGCATTGAATGCCAAACTTAATGTCTGTAAATGTGAGGAAAGAGAGTTGGCATTGAATGCCAAACTTAATGTCTGTAAATGTGAGGAAAGAGAGTTGGCATTGAATGCCAAACTTAATGTCTGTAAATGTGAGGAAAGAGAGTTGGCATTGAATGCCAAACTTAATGTCTGTAAATGTGAGGAAAGAGAGTTGGCATTGAATGCCAAACTTAATGTCTGTAAATGTGAGGAAAGAGAGTTGGCATTGAATGCCAAACTTAATGTCTGTAAATGTGAGGAAAGAGAGTTGGCATTGAATGCCAAACTTAATGTCTGTAAATGTGAGGAAAGAGAGTTGGCATTGAATGCCAAACTTAATGTCTGTAAATGTGAGGAAAGAGAGTTGGCATTGAATGCCAAACTTAATGTCTGTAAATGTGAGGAAAGAGAGTTGGCATTGAATGCCAAACTTAATGTCTGTAAATGTGAGGAAAGAGAGTTGGCATTGAATGCCAAACTTAATGTCTGTAAATGTGAGGAAAGAGAGTTGGCATTGAATGCCAAACTTAATGTCTGTAAATGTGAGGAAAGAGAGTTGGCATTGAATGCCAAACTTAATGTCTGTAAATGTGAGGAAAGAGAGTTGGCATTGAATGCCAAACTTAATGTCTGTAAATGTGAGGAAAGAGAGTTGGCATTGAATGCCAAACTTAATGTCTGTAAATGTGAGGAAAGAGAGTTGGCATTGAATGCCAAACTTAATGTCTGTAAATGTGAGGAAAGAGAGTTGGCATTGAATGCCAAACTTAATGTCTGTAAATGTGAGGAAAGAGAGTTGGCATTGAATGCCAAACTTAATGTCTGTAAATGTGAGGAAAGAGAGTTGGCATTGAATGCCAAACTTAATGTCTGTAAATGTGAGGAAAGAGAGTTGGCATTGAATGCCAAACTTAATGTCTGTAAATGTGAGGAAAGAGAGTTGGCATTGAATGCCAAACTTAATGTCTGTAAATGTGAGGAAAGAGAGTTGGCATTGAATGCCAAACTTAATGTCTGTAAATGTGAGGAAAGAGAGTTGGCATTGAATGCCAAACTTAATGTCTGTAAATGTGAGGAAAGAGAGTTGGCATTGAATGCCAAACTTAATGTCTTTTAATGTGAGGAAAGAGAGTTGGCATTGAATGCCAAACTTAATGTCTGTAAATGTGAGGAAAGAGAGTTGGCATTGAATGCCAAACTTAATGTCTGTAAATGTGAGGAAAGAGAGTTGGCATTGAATGCCAAACTTAATGTCTGTAAATGTGAGGAAAGAGAGTTGGCATTGAATGCCAAACTTAATGTCTGTAAATGTGAGGAAAGAGAGTTGGCATTGAATGCCAAACTTAATGTCTGTAAATGTGAGGAAAGAGAGTTGGCATTGAATGCCAAACTTAATGTCTGTAAATGTGAGGAAAGAGAGTTGGCATTGAATGCCAAACTTAATGTCTGTAAATGTGAGGAAAGAGAGTTGGCATTGAATGCCAAACTTAATGTCTGTAAATGTGAGGAAAGAGAGTTGGCATTGAATGCCAAACTTAATGTCTGTAAATGTGAGGAAAGAGAGTTGGCATTGAATGCCAAACTTAATGTCTGTAAATGTGAGGAAAGAGAGTTGGCATTGAATGCCAAACTTAATGTCTGTAAATGTGAGGAAAGAGAGTTGGCATTGAATGCCAAACTTAATGTCTGTAAATGTGAGGAAAGAGAGTTGGCATTGAATGCCAAACTTAATGTCTGTAAATGTGAGGAAAGAGAGTTGGCATTGAATGCCAAACTTAATGTCTGTAAATGTGAGGAAAGAGTTGGCATTGAATGCCAAACTTAATGTCTGTAAATGTGAGGAAAGAGTTGGCATTGAATGCCAAACTTAATGTCTGTAAATGGGATGAAAGAGTTGGCATTGAATGCCAAACTTAATGTCTGTAAATGGGATGAAAGAGTTGGCATTGAATGCCAAACTTAATGTCTGTAAATGTGAGGAAAGAGAGTTGGCATTGAATGCCAAACTTAATGTCTGTAAATGTGAGGAAAGAGAGTTGGCATTGAATGCCAAACTTAATGTCTGTAAATGTGAGGAAAGAGAGTTGGCATTGAATGCCAAACTTAATGTCTGTAAATGTGAGGAAAGAGAGTTGGCATTGAATGCCAAACTTAATGTCTGTAAATGTGAGGAAAGAGTTGGCATTGAATGCCAAACTTAATGTCTGTAAATGTGAGGAAAGAGAGTTGGCATTGAATGCCAAACTTAATGTCTGTAAATGTGAGGAAAGAGAGTTGGCATTGAATGCCAAACTTAATGTCTGTAAATGTGAGGAAAGAGAGTTGGCATTGAATGCCAAACTTAATGTCTGTAAATGTGAGGAAAGAGAGTTGGCATTGAATGCCAAACTTAATGTCTGTAAATGTGAGGAAAGAGAGTTGGCATTGAATGCCAAACTTAATGTCTGTAAATGTGAGGAAAGAGAGTTGGCATTGAATGCCAAACTTAATGTCTGTAAATGTGAGGAAAGAGAGTTGGCATTGAATGCCAAACTTAATGTCTGTAAATGTGAGGAAAGAGAGTTGGCATTGAATGCCAAACTTAATGTCTGTAAATGTGAGGAAAGAGAGTTGGCATTGAATGCCAAACTTAATGTCTGTAAATGTGAGGAAAGAGAGTTGGCATTGAATGCCAAACTTAATGTCTGTAAATGTGAGGAAAGAGAGTTGGCATTGAATGCCAAACTTAATGTCTGTAAATGTGAGGAAAGAGAGTTGGCATTGAATGCCAAACTTAATGTCTGTAAATGTGAGGAAAGAGAGTTGGCATTGAATGCCAAACTTAATGTCTGTAAATGTGAGGAAAGAGAGTTGGCATTGAATGCCAAACTTAATGTCTGTAAATGTGAGGAAAGAGAGTTGGCATTGAATGCCAAACTTAATGTCTGTAAATGTGAGGAAAGAGAGTTGGCATTGACATCATTTAGATTTACAGAAATTAAATTTATCAAAGTTTTCAAAAATAAAGTAAATGGTCACATCAGCATTTGTTCTTTTAGCCCTGTTAAAAAAATAACAGTGATTGCGGTGGCTAGCAAAGCAAAGTGAACAGCGTTTGCTTCCATTATTTAAATTTACAGATCCTTTGTGTGCCTGGGCATATTCTCTCCTCATTTGAGCCCATGATTTGACAAAACATTACTAAACTCAGCATTGGTACAAAAATGCAGTCCTCTTATAGAAAAAAAACTGCCTAGTGAGAGGACCATGGATAAAGTGGCTTGTGAATTTCATCATGAGATGCACGGTTAAAAAAGTTTTTATATTTCAAAATACAAATTTAAAAAACACTTAAAAAATTTCAGTTATAAAGAGTAGTTCTTGCTACACTACGATTTTAACCATACATGTGTCAGATTCTTTAACAATATCTCTAGAATACGATTTTTTAATTATCCAGGTAGAAACAATTCATTTCCTTCCGAAAACTATTTCTTGTTTTAATTAGTTAGGGATTTACTACAGTATGTCGATGAACACAGATGTAAAAAAATATAGAAATAATAATAGACATTAAAAATAAGGTTCCTTCATAGCTGCTCACAAATACAAAAAATTGATAAGCTGATATATTTCTGAATAATATGGTGGTAACATAAACTAATTTGCTAGGGGAAAAAAACATCAATATCTTTATAAAGGATTTATTGTGGTCAATATTTTAACCCCCTCCCCCCCAAAAAAAAATATTTGTTTTTCTTTTCTCTTTTATGTGAAAGGTAAGTATATTATAATTTCAACAATTATGCAAATTGTATATGCAATATTTTTTTTTCATTTAACAAGGCTTCAATAAACATAAAAAATTAGTCAAAGAAGGCAAATGTTCTTAACATGTAATTGAAGTAAAAACAAGTGTATTAGTATTTATTGATAAACAAATTCTGTAAAATATTGTAGCATAAGTTCTGTGTAAAGTGAAGATATTTAGTTTCTAAAAACACTTTAACAATTTTTTTTTAAAATAAAAGAATTTATCCCTAGCTTTTCAATAGAGACTTATTAATTGTTATAATTTATCTTCTATGGTACAGACCCTCCTTCTCTACAGAATATTATTTCTATTAATAAATTTCTTCAAAGTGATCTGGAATAAATATGTTAACAGATTATTTAGAAATAAAAACTGCATTCGCATATTTAGATTTATTGTTCTAATTGTTTCAATGAATGTTTCCAGTTCTTTAGAAAAAAAATCACAATTTAAAATTATTATGTTAATTAATTTCTGGTTCAAATTATTTTGTGTAAAAGCGGATTCAATTTATATTGAAATCAGCATTTTATAATCTGCTAACGTTTTGGGCAATGATTCTGGAAAATAGTGTTTCAAAGTATGTACATATAAGTTTATAAGTACTTCTCTCTGTCTATACATTATTTCCTAAATGCTTAGGAGGTTTTTTCATATTTTTTAAAATGTCTTTTTTAATGTCTTTATAAACAAACCAAATTTTTTTTTAAATTTAATTTAAATGTGATAATGACAATATACCAAATGAATGTCTATGTCAGTTACATGTGTAAATATCTGTTAGTGTAAGCACAAATTAGAGTTTGAACAAGTTCATGAAATAATACACACAATTAAATTTTCAACAATGACATTTATGCTTCCACAATATCATGAATACATCTGTACAGTTATTATATCTTATAATATAAGCACAACCACCCAGCTTGAATAGCCCATGGCAGCTGTCTCAGGTTGTATGCTTACAATCAAACACTATTAGGCTAACTAGATTCTTTTCAACGAAACCATTGGAATGCATTAGCTTGATAAGCTGAGGGGGTGGGGTTACCATTTATCTTAAAAGGCAATGGTCAGAATTGAAGATAATCTTGCAAGAATATTTTTCTTTTTAAATCTCAATTTTCTTTGTATTTTCTTTGAAATCAGTAATACATCTTCCCTCTCCCGTTCTCCTCATAAGGTTTCCAAAGTTTGTTGAACAACGGGTGCATAGATTTCTGACAGGTCGGTGGATCTTTAGGGCTCCATTTGCCATTGACACAAGCCGCGCCTCTTGGTCCCACGAGCTTGTAGTTTCTTTGACACTCGTACGCAAGTCTATCACCATGTCTGATGGTCACGATGTGATCAGTGAAGAAAAACTTTCCTTGGGAACCAACTTTGTAGATATTGCCGTTATCTAATTTACCTGGGTGGGGACACATGTCTGCAAAATATGGTCATTATTGTAAAAACAGATTTACTTATACATGTTTACTTTTATCCCTAAGTCATTAATTGTATATATTTACTTTTATCCCTAAGTCATTAATTGTATATATTTACTTTTATCCCTAAGTCATTAATTGTATATATTTACTTTTATCCCTAAGTCATTAATTGTATATATTTACTTTTATCCCTAAGTCATTAATTGTATATATTTACTTTTATCCCTAAGTCATTAATTGTATATATTTACTTTTATCCCTAAGTCATTAATTGTATATATTTACTTTTATCCCTAAGTCATTAATTGTATATATTTACTTTTATCCCTAAGTCATTAATTGTATATATTTACTTTTATCCCTAAGTCATTAATTGTATATATTTACTTTTATCCCTAAGTCATTAATTGTATATATTTACTTTCATTCTTAAGTCATTATTGTGAAAACAGATTTACTTTTATATATTTACTTTTATCCCTAGGTCATTATTGTAAGTATTTAATTTCATCCTAAGGTCATTATTGTAATAACAGATTTACTTGTATATATTTACTTTCATCCTTAAATCCTTATTGTAATAACATATTTACTTGTATGTATTAATCTTCATCCTTCAGCAACTTTTTTTGGGTCCTTAAAAGTTTTCCAAAATTGATTTATTTTCTACTCACACCCTTAGGGTATAATTATACGGAGTAATTTTGTCACAGCCCCACGTATAAGAAAACTTACTCTCTTCACAGATCGGCTTAGTTCCGCTCCACTGGCCGTACTCACACACCATGTATCGATTGTTCTCCACCATTTTATATCCAGCTATACAAAAGTACCGCGCTCTGGCACCATGTGACAAATCAAAAAATACTCTGTGGCCATTTTCTATCTGTGGTGGAGGCATGTTACATGGAGCTTTGGGGAGCAGAATGAACTAAGTTAATTATTATTCTATGCATAGTAATTAGCATAATAATATAAACCTATGTTAAGGATACTGGTTCTTAATGATGTATTGTATTAGCAAATTCAAACAATATTTGTTTTTAAGGAAAAAAATCTTAACTAATGTTATTGATTTTTAAATGAAACTACCTTAAACTTGCTAACGTTTTTACTTGAATGAACACATTTCATATTTTTTTAAACAGCCAAATGTTATTAACACAGACCTGGAACACATCTGGGCATCATGTTCCATGTGCCATTGAGACATGTGACAGGCCTGGAGTCGTTGAGAATCAGGCCATGCAGACATCTGGGCTCTACGACACCTTCATGGTCCACAAAGGTCCCCTCCCTTCCATTGATGAAGGTGCCGTTGACAATATATGGTATTAGGCACTGACCTTAAAATTTTCAGTTAGGTTTGAAAATTATGACAAATATTTTAATACTTTGTCACACACAAAAATTATAAATAATATACACAAAAAATATAAAAAATTCTTAGACTGTTCAAGCAGCTAACTTAAGTGAGAAGAAAATATATTTTAAATTAAATTAAATTAATATCATTTACAACTGAAAGAGTCTTAAAGATTTACATGAAATGTTATCTGAGAGAATCAGATATCTCTATACATATAATCATATAAGACGCATTTGTTGTCTGTTTGTCTGTTCCCTTATAACTCAAGATCCAGACAACCAAATACATGTAACGTGAAATTTGGTACACGTACACAAAATTCAGGGCCGGATTAAGCCATCTTGTGCCCGAGGCACAAACCCACATGGGTGCCCCCTTCTGCCCCGATCCCCCACTGACCGCTGGTATGTTCAATATTAAGCAAACCAACTAACAAACAAAACAGTTGTTAACACACAGGGGCGTAACAAGGGATTGCGGGAGGTGCGGACCGCACCGGGTGACAGCAAAGGATAAAATTCTGTATGCCTCGTTATTTGGCATTGACATACTCGGAGGTCTATGGGGTAAGTTGTGAGGGGGTGACACCATGACCTACCGAAATGGATGACACCCACCCTAGTGACGCCGTTGTTAACACATATGTTTGTACTAGTATCACTCAAATAAAACCTACGATAAGTTTTTTTCTGTATTAAAATTAATATTGAATTAATTTTGTTATAATAATAGACAAACATACTGTAACTTTTTTAATAGATGAGAAAGTCAGAGTAAGCAAACCTTTACATTTTAAAGTTCTTTATTCTAGATTTACATCTGGCAAGGTACATCATCAAAGTTAATTTTGCACAAAATGTCTGTCTCAATCATCAGCAAAGATAAGGAATCAAGCCTTTCTTATTTCATTATCGATCTACTTGGATTTTTTGTACGTTTTAACTGAGAATAAGAAAAACCCGTAAAAAACCAAGTTTTTGACTATAAATCCTTTATGTACGAGAAGTAACTAAAAGAATGTTCATTATAATACGCAGCGCCAGACCATCCAGAAATACAAAATTGCAGTTGTGTCGTAAAACATGTTTAATATAATGCGCACCGATCAGGAATATGTTTATAAAAAGAGCTGTCAATAAAATACGCACCTTATTGCGCGACAGAAAGGTTGTTCAATATAATACGCACCGCGACGCTCTATCTCAAAAAATAGCATGATACATAGGAATAAATAAAATAATCTAAACAATCAATAATTTAATTACGGTACATGCGATCGATCAGAAATTTTGATACATTGTTTTTATCATTGGTACGAAACTGCCTGCAAAATTTCAGCTCGCTATCTTGCGAGCAAGTGGGTTAAAAATCGATCAAAAGTTTTGGCGACAACGTCGGTCGGTCGGTCGGTCGGTCGGTCGGTCGGTCGGCCGCAGACACCACGAGTTAATATAAAGGATTTAAAAAGAGCGCTCAGTTAAAACGTTAGTAAACATTAATGTTAAAAATATGCGCAAGTCCATTTCTACATTGGAAAAGCAAACTGTAAGTTGTCTCTATTACTTTGGATAATTCTGCATGACTCAACGTGTTTTTTTCAGATTTTGATGCACGAAACTTGTGGCGAATATATGAGTGTAACTTTTGTTGCTCAGTATATAAATTATTGTTCAGGTCTTAAGGATAAGCATTTATTAGTCCTATATAACACTGAGATGTTTGTGGTACATCGACCAGACAAGAAAATCTAACTGCTATATCATTATATACCTATCCTCATCTACCCATCTCTGTCTCAAGTTTGTCAACAATGGCGTAAAAAGTGGCACGGTGGTCGAGTGGCATGCGCGCTCGGCTGGCGTACCGATGGTCACGGTTCGGATCCTTGTGAAGGCTAGGATTTGTTCCCGGGGCCTAGGGCGTCACTGAGTCCACCCAGCTCCGAATGGGTACCTAACATTAGTTAGGGAAATAAAGGCGGCTGGGTAATGCGTGGAACCCTTATAGCCGAGGTATGTGAACGCTGCATCACTTGCCAACAGACCATTTTATTGCATGAAAATAAACAGTTTTGTTCGCTTCTAAAGAAAACCTTATTTTAAACCCGGGAAAACTGGGTACTTGCACCTAGTAGTACAATAAACATGGTCACAAGTAGCTTTATATGATCTTTAATTTATGAATAATTTAATTATATCATGGCTGTTGCTGGATGACTTTGTTAAAGAAAGAAAATAATTAGCTGTCATTGTCGAAGTCAGTAAGATTGCTGAGAAATATCTACCTAGACACTGTGGGACAGAGTTTGACCACAGGCCAGTTTCAAGACACTGGGTTGAGAAGGCTGTGCCATTAAACTTGGTTCGAATGTTGCATCTGAAATTGATAGTAACATTTTTTTTAAAAAAAACTGATAAAAAATGAAACATATGGTAGGGACACTGAAAAACATTGAATAGAGTCTAAAACTATGTAACAGCTAATTGTCTTCAAAGAGACACAATCTGTAATCAAGCTATAGTTAACATGCCCGTATGCTACAGTTATGGAATAAATAGCTTGCCTTGCACATATTTTACAATAGGTTTGTAATAATGAAGAAGAAGAAGGTTTAAATATGAGATTTTGGAATACTTTGCTATTTTGAAATTTCATCTTGAAGTATTGAGCTACAGTTCTGACAAAAAATACATAAAGATGGCTGGCAGAGACATAAGATAACAAGGGGGAGAGAGTTGGCAGATAAAGGGATGGGCAGCTGATTCTTATCTTATCAATACAGACGCTCCTTCGATGCAGAAGATAATTGCGTCCACAGACCATGACAGATGATCTGTTGGCAAGTGATGCAGCGTTTCACAGGCCACGGCTTTGTGGGTTCCACGCATTACCCAGCCGCCTAACTAGTGTTAGGTACCCATTCGGAGCTGGGTTACTCAGGGACGCCCTAGGCCCCGGGAACAAATCCTTGCCTAGACATGGATTCGAACCCGTGACCATTGGTACACCAGTCGAGCTGCCACTCGACCACTGCGTCCCCAAGGATTTGTTGATATATAGAGGGTAGAAAATGAAAAATCACTAAGAGAGATAACTGGCATTTTGCAGAGTGAAGAGTGAAGATACAATTTATTTCTGCACTAAAGAGGAGCCAAGACAAGGAGTTTGTAAATAGACGAGATTAACACCATTAGTTAAATCATTAAACCTAGAAACACAAGAGGATAGAAGAGCAAAGTAGTAATAATACTTGACAAATAATTCTTACTTGGGAATACAACACAAAGTTAATCTAATACAAGCTTCTGATACACATGGATAATAACACTTTTCTTATTCTGTATGCAAGAACAAAAACATAAAAATGCTAATTCTTACTGCCTGTAATTCGGACCAGCAACGGGTTGCCAGACCGGCAAGGGGTTGCCAGATCGGCAACGGGTTGCCAGACCGGCAACGGGTTGCCAGACCGGCAACGGGTTGCCAGATCGGCAACGGGTTGCCAGACCGGCAACGGGTTGCCAGATCAAACCTGGCAAACCAACACACAATCAACATTTAAAACTCTGATGAAAATACAAGACTAGACAGAAGCCATGGACAAGCGTAGCACGCCTGTATCTTCTGTTTAGAAGGAGTGTATGTAACAGATAAGATAAGATAAGCTGTATCACAAAGTGCACAGTACTGTTTACCTGAAGAAGAAGATAGCTCCAACTGTGGTACGGTGACCATCAAGCCAGCCATTCCACAATGGCTTAGGAAGCCCACAGTTGACTTCTAAACAAAATAAAAAATTATAGATGCATATCAGTTTTACACAGTTTTTGTACACATCAGTGGATAAAATGGATATTAAATTATGTTTTTTCAACCTCTTTTGAAAATGTATAACAAGAACTTTATGAAAAAAACAACTTGAATTGACTTTAAATTCAAATGAATAATCAAAACAAAACAAAAAGAGATGAAAATATTCTACCTTCACAGAAGGCTTCTTTGCCACTCCAAGTCCTGTCAGCCTGGCAAGTCCTTTCATTGGATCCGACGACCCTGTAACCGCTGTTACAAACAAATCTTATGAGTGAATTGAAGCTTGTGCCTGAGCCTATCATTGTTCCATGAAGGGGTGGACCGAGCTCGTTGCAGTGAATTGCTAGTGAAAGATTGCATCACATGTTCAATAAGCTCCCAGTGTACAGAACAATGAAATATGGTCAAAAAAAGTAACCAAGTGCTGGTACTGATTTTTAAAAAAAAATTGTTTGATTAATCGTGAAAATATTTAATAGATTAATCGACTAATTCCGATTAATTATATTTTTATAACGCATACAGAGATCCCGTTAATATGCGATTCATTATTTCGCGTAATTGGTTTAGTCGCAGTAATTCCATGACTCCCAAATTTTGTGACATAACATAGGTGACATAGCAAATTCATTTTGCTATGCAAGAAATAAGGAAGAAACACCATTTTGTTTATGTATGCAAGTCTAAATAAATAATAATAATAATAATAATACGAGGGAAAAGTATGTAAGTAACAAACAATATAAATTATTAATAAATTGGGAAATAAAATAGAAATGTTTTCTTAAATTTTAATAGAATTTCAATCGATCAAATTAATTTTAATCGATTAACAATTTTAACGATTAATCGATTAATTAATGGTGAATTTCAGCAGTCCTCAAAGGAACAATACCTAAGTTGCCAAAAATGTAAAGAGTTGTTAAAATTAATGAGCAAAATTTTTTTAAAAAAAATATCTCATTTAAATAATAGGCACATCATTACTGTTATCTTATCTCTTACAGACCCTCCTTATATACAGAAGATTATTGCATCCTATACTCATCCATGGTTTATGTCTAGTCTTGCATATTTATTAGAGTTTTTAAATGTTGTTTACAACGACACTAGGTGCCTGGACATAGACAAGGTGGCTGGACATAGACAATGTGTCTGGACATAGACAAGCTACCTAGACATAGACAAGGTACCTGGACATAGACAAGGTGCCTGGACATAGACAAGGTGCCTGGACATAGACAAGGTGTCTGGACATAGACAATGTGCCTGGACTTTCAAGCTGGTATATTATTATTTTTTAAAAAACTGATTTGTTAAGTTTTTATGATACCTCAATGAATTAATATTAAGCTTGAGTCACCTCCCATGTAATGACATGGACAACTTACGTTCACACTCCGGCAAGGCGCCAGACCACTCGCCGTTCGCCTGACACTCTCTGTAAGGTCGACCCCGAAGCTCATATCCCTCGTTACACTGGTAGGTCACTCGGGTCGGGTAGACGAAGCGATATCCTTCCGGTTGAACCGCATTGCTAACAATACCCGGACTCCCACAGTCTCTTGCTGGCCATGAAATAAAAGCAAACAACGCGTAAAAACACAGTTTTTGACTATAAAATCCCTTATATATGAGACATAACTAAAAGTAATGATTTTGTTTAATTAACACGCACAGCGCGACAGACCCCTGTGACATCGAGGGCTGGAGTGAACCTCCAGTGACCCGTAGAGGTCAACTATAGCAGACGGCTACACATGCTACATAGAGATACGTAGAGATAAACTAACAATTCATTAATTCAATTACGGTACATTCGATCGAGCTGAAATTTTGATACAATGCATTGTTAGGTGACGCAAGTCTATGTGTAAAATTTCAGCTCGATAGAATAACGGGAAGTGGGTCATTTTTTTACTTTTGTTTTTCCGCCCGCCCGCTAACGACAGAGAGAGATGACGACAGACAAGATTTCGAAATTAATATTAGGGATTTAGAAAGCAATAAAACTTCGTTTAAGTACCGTATCTAGATCACAATAAACTTTGTAAGGGTGGCTAATTTTTCCGTTGATGGTATTAGTTTGTCCTCATGTAGTTTTTTTTTCTTTATTGCTTTCCATATCACCTTTATGTTGGATTTGTTACAGAGGTTTTTCTCAGATTGCGTATATGTTAAATGAAGTACATCTTAGGTCATTGGAATGAACTGTATCTGATGACCCAGGTGGTTGGTCCACAGAAAATGCAACAGTTTTTAATGAGATATGCCAAACACTTCATATGTCAGTATTTTATTTTGGTTAGTGAGATTATTTCATGTTGGGATGTTTTGTGCTGGCATTGAATTTGTTCTTTTCAATAACTCACACTGTAGTAACAAGAGATGTGCCTTTCTTGATTAGTAGGGATCCTTATAGAAATAATAACAATGAGTTTAGCAGAGGCAAACGTCTTTGGTTTGGATTAGGATGCGACAGATGACGTTTATCCTAATTTTTCATTATCAGAATGTAAAAAAAAATAATCCATAAATTGATAAAAGCCTCTGGGTAAATGTTATGGTTATATCATCTCTTCTTTAAATGATTCGTCTGTAGATAATTTTTTAAAAATTCTGTCCCCCCCCCCTCTCAAATGCTCAATTACAACATGCAAACAAAATGTCTTCTATCTGCTCACATTTACAAGTCATTGTGGGCCCTATCCACTGCCCTTCTGCCCCACTGCATATGGCTCTCTGACTTTAACGGCTCACCTTTACAAGTTATTGTGGGCCCTTTCCACTGCCCTTCGGCCCACTGCATATGGCTCTCTGACTTTAACGGCTCAATTTAACAAGTTATTATGGGTCCTTTACACTGCCCTTCTGCTCCACTGCATATGGCTCTCTGACTTTAACCGCTCACCTTTACAAGTCATTGTGGGCCCTATCCACTGCACTTCGGCCCCACTGCATATGGCTCTCTGACTTTAACGGCTCACCTTTACAAGTTATTGTGGGCCCTTTCCACTGCCCTTCGGCCCCACTGCATATGGCTCTCTGACTTTAACGGCTCAATTTAACAAGTTATTATGGGTCCTTTACACTGCCCTTCTGCTCCACTGCATATGGCTCTCTAACTTTAACCGCTCACCTTTACAAGTCATTGTGGGCCCTATCCACTGCCCTTCGGCCCCACTGCATATGGCTCTCTGACTGCCCTCTCTGTAGTAGCCAAACTGACAACTGTACATGAGTTGTGTCCCTGTCAGGAAGCGGTACTGGTCCTTGGGGGCGTCATGCTCGGCGTGCTCCACCTGTGGTGGAGGGCCACAGACGACTGGGGACAGAGATTTTAACATTCATTGCAGGGTAACTTTAAAGTGAAAGTTACTTTTTAAAATAAAATAAAAATTACTTAACTTAAGTTTTATTATGTGCCCAGAACCAGAGGCGCCACTAGGGTTGGTGTCACCCGGGGCGGCAGATCATGGTGTCATCATCCCCTAACGACTTAACCCATAGAACTTCTACTAGTTTTCCAGTGCCAAATAACATGAACATACAGTACTTAACATTTTGGTGTCACGCCCCTGATGGTGTCACCCGGGGCAGCCCGCCCCCTCTGCACCCCCCTAGTGACGCCACTGCCTACTACATATTAGATACACACCCTGCTCACAGCTTGGCTCCCTCCCATCCCACGAGCCATCTTTCAAACATGTCCTCTCTGCATTGCCAACCAGGAAGTATCCCTTGTGACATACATACTTGACCTGACTGCCCACCACGTTCTGTGCTTGCGTTTCAAGATATCCGTGGGGAATGTCTGCTGGAGTGGTGCATCCAGAAGCTTGATTGAAATGGAGACAACGTTTTGGGTAACAAAAATAAAATAAAAATGTTTCTCCTAATTAAAACAGATTGTCGCAAGTCAAGATTTAAAAAATTAAAAAATGTAAACGTAAATGAGTTATTAAAACCCTGTTAAAACTTGATTAGCCAATATTAAAAGTTTACGCTGTCATGGCAAGACAATAAATATAAATACATAAATAATTGTACCGGAATCAGTATTTATTGTTATGGATTATGTGGCGGAAACAATGCACGTTCTTTAAATGAGCTCTTGAAGAGAATTCAAAATTTATATATTTTAAAAAAGTGTTTTTTACTTTTATTTTTTTTAAAAACGTTTGGAAATTTGCGCTAAATTTTAATTTAAAATTTAAAAAAGAAAAATTTCAAATGTGACCTTTCTGTACTGTTCGATACGCATTCAAGGATAGAAGTGAAGGAATCTGTTTACACACCAAAGCTGATGGAGGACTTTTCAACACTTCCCGCCTCCGATCCAAAACCAAAACGACAGATGTCCTATTTCGCGAGCTACTTTTTGCGAATGATGCGGCACTGATAGCACACACAGAAACTGGTTTGCAACAACTCGTGTCAAGCTTCTACAACGCCTGCAAAGAATTCGGTCTGCAAACCGTCATCTTGCGAGACGGAAGGATGCCGATGACCGATAGCACTTGCTGACATCTTCAATTCTTCAAGTTTTTATTTGTGTCATTCCTTGATTGCAAAAGTCCAGTGACATTTTTCCCCGTGACCACGTGGTCGTAGGGGGTTCTAATGTTTCCATTAGAACTTTCTCGGCGCTTGGTAGACTTGGCCGCGCCCATCTCCTCTCTAAGGCAGCGTTGGACTATTTTAGCAATAGCCATTCATCAATATTTTTATTGTGGCTTAGAGAAAGGCTAGATCCAACGACCTCAAACTTTATGAAGCTTTTGAGGTGAGAGCACTACTAACTCAGCTATCCTGTGACGTAGCTGGCATCAAACATTTCCCCAAATCAAATCAACAGTTTCTGGTTGTAAGAAAGACTCGTTGCTAGGGGGAAATCAGGTCAGTTACCTCTGGTGACTCACTCATGTAGGTCATGTTAGGTCCCACCCAGACACCTAGTGACTCAATGGTGTATGCCATGTTAGGTCCCACCCAGACACCAAGTGACTCAATGGTGTATGCCATGTTAGGTCCCACCCAGACACGAAGTGACTCACTGGTGTATGCCATGTTAGGTCCCACCCAGACACCAAGTGACTCACTGGTGTATGCCATGTTAGGGTCCCACCCAGACACCTAGTGACTCACTGGTGTATGCCATGTTAGGTCCCACCCAGACACCTAGTGACTTACTGGTGTATGCCATGTTAGGTCCCACCCAGATACCTCGTGACTCACTGGTGTATGTCATGTTAGGTCCCACCCAGATACCTCGTGACTCACTCATGTAGGTCATGTTAGGTCCCACCCAGAAACCTAGTGACTCACTGGTGTAGGCCATGTTAGGTCCCACCCAGACACCTAGTGACTCACTGGTGTATGCCATGTTAGGTCCCACCCAGACACCTAGTGACTCACTGGTGTATGCCATGTTAGGTCCCACCCAGACACCAAGTGACTCACTGGTGTATGCCATGTTAGGTCCCACCCAGACACCAAGTGACTCACTGGTGTATGCCATGTTAGGTCCCACCCAGACACCTAGTGACTCACTGGTGTATGCCATGTTAGGTCCCACCCAGACACCTAGTGACTTACTGGTGTATGCCATGTTAGGTCCCACCCAGACACCAAGTGACTCACTGGTGTATGCCATGTTAGGTCCCACCCAGATACCTCGTGACTCACTGGTGTATGTCATGTTAGGTCCCACCCAGATACCTCGTGACTCACTCATGTATGCCATGTTAGGTCCCACCCAGACACCTAGTGACTCACTGGTGTATGCCATGTTAGGTCCCACCCAGACACCTAGTGACTCATTGGTGTATGCTATGTTAGGTCCCACCTAGACACCTAGTGACTCACTGGTGTATGCCATGTTAGGTCCCACCCAGACACCAAGTGACTCACTCATGCAGGTCATGTTAGGTCCCACCCAGACACCTAGTGACTCACTCATGCAGGTCATGTTAGGTCCCACCCAGACACCTAGTGACTCACTGGTGTATGCCATGTTAGGTCCCACCCAGACACCTAGTGACTCACTCATGCAGGTCATGTTAGGTCCCACCCAGACACCAAGTGACTCACTCATGCAGGTCATGTTAGGTCCCACCCAGACACCAAGTGACTCACTCATGCAGGTCATGTTAGGTCCCACCCAGACACCTAGTGACTCACTCATGCAGGTCATGTTAGGTCCCACCCAGACTCCGGCCCCGACACACCATGCTCTGTCCACGCTGTCCTTGTGCTGTGTGAACCCTGGCAGACACGTGTAGCGGATGTTTGTACCCAACTGGAACCTTGTCTGGCCGGATGCCCCACTGTGAGTGGCGTGGTGGGCCGGTGGGGGCAGTCCACATTCTTGATTTCTGTCTGGAATACAATTCTGTTGTAGGTAAAAGTCTGCTGTGTGTAAATCATGACAGCAGTGAAACTAGCAAAGAAACTAATGACATAAAATTGCCCCTTAAAAAATCCGATTTGTTTATTGAATAATTCAAATAAGCTCCAATGAATTAAATAGGGTCTTTATCTATATTTCATTATTTTTAGTCCACAATGAATAAGTATAAACATGTTTGAGAAATTAATCTTCTCGTTGGAGTTTTTTCTTCTTAGCAGACTTGGGCTAGGAATGTTGTTTAAATGGGGGGGGGGAGTTCCAATTACCGATAAATCTTTTTTTTTCATGCCATTTATCAAGAATCCACTAGCCGTGACTAGCCTGTTAAACACAAATTAATAATCTATCTTTCAAAGTTAAAAAATACATGGGCAAATTTTCTTTTTCGTTAGAAATAATTATAATAAAAAATAACGAGTTTTAATTAAAGAGGGAGACAAATTATAGAAAATAAAATTAATTATTTCCCTTGCTGGACCAGTCTTAACATAGCTCCTTAATTCACCAGCCAGATCACTCACTCACCGCCTCTTAATCCTGTCCCGTACTCCATAACCTTGTCACTGACATGTTAACCCTGTCACTCAACTGCTAGCCCTGCCACTGACCTGCTAACCCTGTCACTCACCTCCTAACCCTATCACTCACCTGCTAACCCGGTCACTCACCTACTAACATTGCCACTCACCTACTAATCCTATCACTCACCTGCTAACTCTGTCACTCAACTTCTAATCCTGTCACTTTCCCGCTAACCTGTTTTTCACGCACCTGCTAACCCTTTCCCTCACGTGCTAACCCTGTCTCTCACCTGCTAACCCATTCCCTCACCTGTTAACCCTGTCTCTCACCTGCTAACCCTTTCCCTCACATGCTAACCCTGTCTCTCACCTGCTAACCTTGTCTCTCACCTGCTAACCCTTTCCCTCACCTGCTAACCCTGTCCCTCACCTGCTAACCCTGTCTCTCACCTGCTAACCCTGTCTCTCACCTGCTAACCCTGTCTCTCACCTGCTAACCCTGTCCCTCACCTGCTAACCCTGTCTCTCACCTGCTAACCCTGTCTCTCACCTGCTAACCCTGTCTCTCACCTGCTAACCCTTTGCCTCACCTGCTAACCCTGCCCCTCACCTGCTAACCCTGTCTCTCACCTGCTAACCCTGTCTCTCACCTGCTAACCCTGTCTCGCACCTGCTAACCCTATCATTCACCTGCTAACCCTTTCCCTCACCTGCTAACCCTATCATTCACCTGCTAACCCTTTCCCTCACCTGCTAACCCTGCCTCTCACCTGCTAACCCTTTCCCTCACCTGCTAACCCTGTCCCTCACCTGCTAACCCTGTCTCTCACCTGCTAACACTGTCTCTCATCTGCTAACCCTGTCTCTCACCTGCTAACCCTATCATTCACCTGCTAACCCTTTCCCTCACCTGCTAACTCTATCATTCACCTACTAACCCTTTCCCTCACCTGCTAACCCTTTCCCTCACCTGCTAACCCTGTCCCTCACCTGCTAACCCTATCATTCACCTGCTAACCCTATTATTCACCTGCTAACCCTGTTACTTACGTGCTAACTCTGTCCCTCACCTGCTAACCCTATTATTCACCTGCTAACCCTGTCACTCACGTGCTAACTCTGTCCCTCACCTGCTAACCCTTTCCCTCACCTGCTAACCCTGTCACTCACGTGCTAACTCTGTCCCTCACCTGCTAACACTGTCCCTCACCTGTTAACCCTATTATTCACCTGCTAATCCTGTCACTCACGTGCTAACTCTGTCCCTCACCTGCTAACACTGTCACTCACCTGTTAACCCTATCATTCACCTGCTAATCCTGTCACTCACCTGTTAACCCTATCATTCACCTGCTAACCTTGTCCCTCACCTGTTAACCCTATTATTCCCCTGCTAATCCTGTCACTCACGTGCTAACTCTGTCCCTCACCTGCTAACCCTGTCACTCACCTGCTGGACTTGTGTTGACCTCACACCTTGGCTCCTCCCCCATCCACGTCTCATCTCCCTGACACACGCGTGCCGGCAGCCCGACCAGAGTGTAGCCATCGTCACACGTGTACGTGGCTATAGCCTCAAACCTGCAGGGAGTACAGTGACCCCTTTGGTCATCAGGAGAGATTGACCATTTTGTCCGTCAGACAGTCTGTCCTTCTGTCAAACAATGGTCAAAGACTTGACTTATTGCTTGAATAAACAAGTCATTCGCCGGGAATGAGCCACAATAAATGCCAGTAAACAAAGGACATTAATAATTCGGAGCTAATATTTTTCCATGAAACTTTAGTGTCGCTTTTGTAATAATTTGCCACAAACAAGCAATTAAACTATTAATTAGATATGAAATAGACATTAGAAAATAAATTGTTTCATATTCATGTGGCTCTCAAACAGACAGGGGCGTCACTAGGGGGTGCGGTGGGGGTGGGCCGCCCGGGTGACACCATCAGGGGGGTGACACCAAAATGTAAAATTCTGTATATTCCCGTTATTTGGCACTGGAAAACTCAGAGGAGTTCTATGGGGTAAGAGAAATTGAAGTTTGAAGAGAAATTGAAGTTTGAAGAGAAATTGAAGTTTGAAGAGAAATTGAAGTTTGAAGAGAAATTGAAGTTTGAAGAGAAATTGAAGTTTGAAGAGAAATTGAAGTTTGAAGAGAAATTGAAGTTTGAAGAGAAATTGAAGTTTGAAGAGAAATTGAAGTTTGAAGAGAAATTGAAGTTTGAAGAGAAATTGAAGTTTGAAGAGAAATTGAAGTTTGAAGAGAAATTGAAGTTTGAAGAGAAATTGAAGTTTGAAGAGAAATTGAAGTTTGAAGAGAAATTGAAGTTTGAAGAGAAATTGAAGTTTGAAGAGAAATTGAAGTTTGAAGAGAAATTGAAGTTTGAAGAGAAATTGAAGTTTGAAGAGAAATTGAAGTTTGAAGAGAAATTGAAGTTTGAAGAGAAATTGAAGTTTGAAGAGAAATTGAAGTTTGAAGAGAAATTGAAGTTTGAAGAGAAATTGAAGTTTGAAGAGAAATTGAAGTTTGAAGAGAAATTGAAGTTTGAAGAGAAATTGAAGTTTGAAGAGAAATTGAAGTTTGAAGAGAAATTGAAGTTTGAAGAGAAATTGAAGTTTGAAGAGAAATTGAAGTTTGAAGAGAAATTGAAGTTTGAAGAGAAATTGAAGTTTGAAGAGAAATTGAAGTTTGAAGAGAAATTGAAGTTTGAAGAGAAATTGAAGTTTGAAGAGAAATTGAAGTTTGAAGAGAAATTGAAGTTTGAAGAGAAATTGAAGTTTGAAGAGAAATTGAAGTTTGAAGAGAAATTGAAGTTTGAAGAGAAATTGAAGTTTGAAGAGAAATTGAAGTTTGAAGAGAAATTGAAGTTTGAAGAGAAATTGAAGTTTGAAGAGAAATTGAAGTTTGAAGAGAAATTGAGTTTGAGATTGATTTGAAGAGAAATTGAAGTTTGAAGAGAAATTGAAGTTTGAAGAGAAATTGAAGTTTGAAGAGAAATTGAAGTTTGAAGAGAAATTGAAGTTTGAAGAGAAATTGAAGTTTGAAGAGAAATTGAAGTTTGAAGAGAAATTGAAGTTTGTAATAAAACGAAAAATATGCAAACGTTTTTTTAAATGTTTAAAATGTAAGACATTAACAAATGTTCAATTCCTGAATACCGGAATATTTTCAAACAATTCGATCAGAGAACGTGAATGAAATCTTTTGAGTTATTATCGTTTTTGTTTGTTCATTTTCTCGAAAAGCTCTGCCAAAGATTATGCTCCGTTCAGATTATTTCAAATTTTTAATCTTATAATAGATATTTAAATAAACAGAAAAAAGGGGCAGGCAAGAGGAGAGATGGGAGGACAACATCAAGGAATGGACCGGCCTGTCGTTCATCGACTCCCAAAGGTCAGCACATTACCGGGACAAATGGCGTGAAGTAGTGGACAGTCTGCGATGGCGCCCCAAGGACCCACCCATGGGCTATAGAATAGGTTAGGCCAGTTTGTGGCACCCGAGGGCAGGAGGGCGGGGTTGAATTTATTTAAAATATTTTGAAAACTTTTGCCAATGGTCTGGTTTGCTTCTATGAGAATGTTTGAACAACTAAAAGTGAGGAAGGGTGGGAGGGTTATGTCTATGATTTATTTATTACTAGATACGACCCGCGGTGTAGCATACGCCGCAGAATTGCGCATCATAGACAGTGCAAAGAACGGTGTGTGTGTGAGTTGAGAGTACGGACAAAAACAGCAGCACGAAGTAATGAAAAAATAGCGAGTAAAGAGACTGAGGTTATTGTTACACACCCACCCCTCCCCTTTATTACTACCATCCCTTAAACATAAACTGTGATTTGCCGACCCTAGCGAGGGTTAGTCATGTTTCAGGTTGTTAATTGCGTGTTGTTGTTTTTTTTTGGCAAACTGATTATCGATTATGTTACTACGATTTAAACCGATTATCGTTTTATAGCAGACTTCATAGAAATTATAGGTGTACCGGATTTCGCCTGCGGCTCCGGCAAATCGGGAATCCGGCCATATTTACAAATCCGGCTTCGGCAGAAATTTGCTTCATAAATCCGGCCAAATCCTGTTTGCCGGGTTTGCGATAAAATATATATTAATTATAGCTCCGGCAAATCTGGAATCCGGCAATTTTAACAAATCCGGCTTCGGCTCCGGCCGATTTCACTTCATAAATCCTGCCGAATCAAATTCGATTATCAGTTTGGGAAATTTAAAACCGATTGTCGCTTTCATTTCCGATTATCGTTTAACAGCCTTAGTCATGTTGGAAAAGGGGGGAAAAGAACGGGCAGAAACAAACATTTTCAAAAAATTAATTTTAAAAAATTGGTCCCTCTGGGGTTTGATCCCAGGACTTTCCGCGTACAAGGCGGACGTTATAACCACTACACTACAAATCGTATGTTATTCTGTGAAGGAAAAAACAAACCCGTAAAAACAAAGTTTTTGACTATAAATCCCTTATATATGAGACATAACTAACAGTATTGATTATTTTCAAACATTTACAGACTGAATCTGTCTTAACTCAACTTTGCATCATAACCCTAGTGGGGGGGGGGAGGGTGGGTGGGGGGGGGAGAGGGGAAAAGTCTGGTCACCGATTCGCTTGACCGAGCTCAGAGTGACACGTAAAATGTAAACAAAAGCACCCGTCGCTTCGTTGGGTCGCCTCAATGCGTCAGCTCAAAATTTCACGTGGGAAAAAAACAATAAGAAACAGTGAATTTAAATTACATACCTCATATAAGAATAAACTAAAAATGCATTAATTTAATTACGGTACGTTCAATCGATCTGAAATTTTGATATGATGCATTGTTATGTTAGACGGGTCCGTGTGTTCGATCGGATCACAGGAAGTGGGTCATTTTCGACTTTTGTTTTTCAGCCCGCCGAGCCCATGAGAGAGATGATGAGAGACGGCCGCGAAGTTAATATAAGGGATTTAAGAAACAAACCCGCAAAAACAAAGTTTTTTACTATAAATCCCTTATATATGAGACATAACTAACAGTATTGATTATTTTCAAATATTTACAGACTGACACCGAGTGATGTCCCTTGTCTTTAATAAATGGGGGTGGGATGTGAGGGGGTGTCGGCACGACGGTCGGCGTCAACACGACGGTCGGCGTCAAATCAAACTCACGTGGAAGTGAAAGAAAAAAACAATAACAAACAGTGAATTTGAATTACATACCTCATATAAGGATAAACTAAAAATGCATTAATTTAATTACGGTACGTTCGATCGATCTGAAATTTTGATACGATGCATTGTTAGGTCAGACGGGTCAGTGTGCCAAATTTCAGCTCGATCGAATCACGGGAAGTGGGTCATTTTCGACTTTTCTTTTTCCGCCCGCCCAGCCCATGAGATGATGAGATGATGAGATGATGAGACGGCCGCGAAGTTAATATAAGGGATTTAAAAAATACAACTGAACGGCAAGTGAAAGCAAGAAGGTTTATGTCACCCACCCACCCCCACCCCTTTATTATTATTATTATTATTATTATTACATGCTTTTATTTAAGTCACAGTGTTTGTATGTTGTATCCATCCATCCATCCTTCCTTCAAATCTTGAAACGTAAAATTAAACCACTTCTGATGGTCCTAGAAATCTCAAAAAATTACCACAGATAGATCTTGGATGACAATGCATTGTATCAAAATTTCAGATCGATCGAATGCACCGTAATTAAATTAATCAATGTTTAGTTTATCTCTATTTATCACTATTTAGAATGTATAGTCGTCTGCTAGAGTTGACCTCCACGGCTCACTGGTTTCACTCCAGCCCTCGTTTACCAAATTCCCGTGTTTACATCAAGGGCAGGGGAGATCAGCGCGTTTCAGTCCATAAATGTTTGTAAATAAAAGCGTGTCCTTTTTAAAAAAAATATTTTTTTTTACATTTTACTTATTTCTTTTCATCCTACCACGCTTGCCAACTGCGAGGGTCATTCGTCATGCTCATTTGAGCATGTTCGTTTAGGAGAAATTTATATATAGATAGATTCTGTATGCAAAAACAAACACATACAAATTCTGGATCTTTGCGTCTGGAAATTGGGTTGCCTGATCGAACCAGAAAAACCAACACATATCAACATTAAAAAATCTAATAAAAAATGCAAGACAAGACATGAATCATGGATAAGCATAGGACGCAAAAATCTTCTGTATAGAAGGAGGTCTGTAACAGATAAGATAAGATACGACATAACGGCACCGGAGTTTTCCAGTCAATTTAATTGGGTTTGTTTAAAGAATATACATTTTTAAAACCTTGTATGTAATTGCCGTCAAAGTTTTATGTAAAGTTTATGTTAATAAAACTATAGATTAGTCTGAGATAATTTATTATAAACTGATATTTTACGTGGAAGTTACAAATATTAAACATTATAATTTGCAATGTCACGTAGTGTCTGTCCGTGACGCTACTAATTTTAGAAAGCAGCGCACCAAATTACTGCACCAATGCATCAGAAGGTGTGTAAATTAAAGGTGCGCTGTAAAAAATATTATATGACGTCATTGTTTTAAAAGAGGATTTGATTATGGTTAATTATAAAATTTAAAAAAAAACAAAGGGGGCGCCGTAGGCACCCTACAACCCCTATTATAAAATACTTTGTGTACATTTCAGAAAGTTTAATATTTCGTATTTATCAAACAAGGACAAGTTAGTAGGGCTTTTGAAAAAGGTCGGCGCCATAGGCGCCCTAAAAAAAGTGTATTTTTTCAAAATAAATAGATTTCAGCTGAAAACTTCCGTCATTTTTGACGGGTGATACGCTAGTCTATAATACTAGTTTGTGATGCGGCGCCGTGGCGCCTATGGCGCCCACCTTTTTTAAAAGCCCAACTAACTTGTCCTTGTATGATAAATACGTAATATTAAACTTTCTTAAATGTACACAAAGTATTTTATAATATTTTTTTATATTTTTTATGTCAAAAGCCCAGTAACTTATCCTTGTATGATAGATACGTAATATTAAACTACCTTAAATGTACACAAAGTATTTTAAAATAGAGGTTGTAGGGCGCTTATGGCGCCCACTTTTTTTTTGGTCAAAAGCCCAGTAACTTATTAATGATAAATACGAAATATTCCTGAAAATTAAACAAAGTATTTATATAATATTTTTTACAGTGCTAAGCACCACACGATTTTTTAACTAATTTTAGAAAGCAGCGCACCAAATTACTGCACCAAAAAATAACTATTTGAGTCAATCGGCACTGCTTACAACACAAAATTTAAAAAAGTTAGAGTGATGTCCCTTAGCGTTAGGCTACATAATTGAGCGTAAATATATCTATAATATTATAATAGTCCATGTCATTGGATGTGGAACGCTGAGGAACGATGTACAAGTCTATAGCAGTTTTAAAAAATCGTGTGGTGATTAGCACTGTAAAAAATATTATATGACGTCATTGTTTGATCTTAAATTTTAAAATAAAAGGTGTGCATCGGTACGCAAAATGATTATACATTAAAGATGCGCTTTTAAAAAAAAATTATATGACGTCATTGTTTTAGTTCATATTTTAATTTTGGAAAAGGGAACAATGTAAAAAGAGGATTTGATGATGGTTAATTATAAAATACTTTGTGTACATTCCAGGAAGTTTAATATTTCGTATTTATCAAACAAGGATAAGTTAGTTGGGCTTTTAAAAACGGTGGGCGAAGGCGCCCTAAAAAAGTGGGCGCTGCAGTCGTCCCGGCGCCGCAGAACAACCTAGTATATATATATATATATATATATATATATATATATATATATATATATATATATATATATATATATATATATATATTTATTTATTTATTTATATTTATTAGGGCTGTTAACGATTAATTTAAATTTAATCACTGACTTTTGAAAAATAAACGTGAATTGACATTATTTTGATTAAAGCCAAAAATTGAAATTTATTGTGTCATAAGTAACATGTATTTAAACTATTGTCGAAAATCGAAATAACACCCGAATATCTTCTTTATATGAAATCTTTTAACCAAAAACGCTAACAGACAAGTGTATTGAAATTATTTGGTTCAAGTGATGAGCGGGTCTTATTGAAAATATAACCAAGCGAGCTGACAATTCGTTTACATAGCCGTAGATTGTCTCAGCTGAAGTTTCAGATACTGTAGTGCATGTTTGGTTTGCAGTTGATATGTAAGCGAAGTGTTAGAACCATGGTAGCAATGTTCCCTTTAAGCAGCGCGACTGCATAGATATTTGACCGACGCCACGTAGGAGTTTAGAATCACAGCGCAGCAAATTTTGTAGAATATTGCACAAAAAATGGACGTTGTGCAACTTTGCACACGAGTTTTTTTTAAAACTTTGCACACGGACCAACGAAGCTTAGACTTAGAGGGAACTATGCACGGTGGGCAAACAATTTCTCGCAATGGACACAACAAACTTTATCAAAATTTTGAGCATTCACGTCAGTCAATAGTGTAAAACGAAAATGTTCGTGTAATCGTCCGGAAATAGTTTATATTTATCGGCCGAAATATTTTACTTTTTGACTTCCAGCACATTTATAAGTGGTGGGTCGATTAATCGTTTTAAAAAAATTAATCCTTAAAATTTTAAACTTTTAATCGAGAAATTAATCGTTAATTTCCGCAGTCCTAATATATATATATATATATAGTTCCTAGATAACAAAGAAGGTAAGATCTGACCATCACATTTCTATTTATCTGTGCGTTACAGTCACAGATGCTCATTCGGCGAGTCACACTACGGTTTCATCCCGTGCCCCTATCCTCCAATTTCTCAGTAGAAGTCAATCAATAGAAAAATTATATCATTCAATTTATTTTCTATAGAAATGAAAGGATATTTTTTTTAAATTATTTTTTTTTGTAAAGGTCAATTTTAAAAAACCTATTAAATTAAAAAAAAACAACAGGTGTGGAAAATAGGAGCAAAATTACCAGCATTCCACCGTGGGCGACACTCACCCAAGTAATACACTACAAAACCCTGTTGTTGAGCACTGAACTGCAACTCTACTTACTTGTTGAATGGTTTTATCTCCACTCTCCCGTGAGGAATGTCAACTGGCATCGGATAACATCGCAAGTCTGCAAACAAAAACGCAACCAAACCAGTCAAAAGTTTGAAGGATGTGGAAACATAAACTTAATGCAGTTTGAAACTACAAAGAACACAAAGTATTTTTTTAAAAACTGAAGTGTGAAAAACTTCTGGTTGATAGGCCTGTCAACGGGTACCCGGCCCGTTGCCGAGAAATTACCCGGGTAGTAAAATTGCACCCGGGTACCCAGGAAAATGTTGCTGCAATGTCTATACTACTCTATACCAACGGTGGTCGAACTGAAGCTCAACTGTGTTCTCATTTCGCCTGGCGAATAATTTATCAAATTAAATACTGAAATTGAAATGTATACCCTGAACTATGTTTAACATGAAAACGCTTAAATAGAAAAAGCTGTAAAACGGAAATAAAACACGGTACGGACAAACTACAATGTATTTTTGATACACCTTTTTTTTCTTGGAACACGAAACAAAAATCTTTGAAAACTAAAAGGTTTTGGTTCTTATAATAATTGTTCAAGTAAGGAATATAGAACACATCGCTAATAATTAGAAAGGACAGGAAATGACAGAAATGAATTTGGCTTTGCTTTGAAATACGCCGCACAACTTTGAGTTACCGGTTGAGACGAGCCAAGGATGTTTTCTAATCTCACTCCCACTAACTCATTCCTCCACTCGTATTCCCACCATACTTAGAAAAAAAACACCTGCTCCATTTATTGTTTTTTTTTAAAAATAATATTTCATTCGTTGAATGATTTTCACTGCAATAACAAAAATAATTGCTTGGGAATGGGACCACTCAGTAGGGGGCTGGGACCACTCAGTAGGGTGCTTGGACCACTCAGTAGGGGGATGGGACCACTCAGTAGGGGGATGGGACCACTAAGTAGGGGGCTGGGACCACTTGGGGATGGGACCACTCAGTAGGGGGCTGGGACCACTCAGTAGGGGGCTGTCATCATACGATGACCCCCCCCCCAATTATCTATAAAAGACTTTGTTTACCCCCCCTTCCCCACTTTTTCTTTTTTTAAAATCACTTTGGCATCCGTCTGCTCATTGTTGGTACACCACTGTACTATAGTAGTATTTCAGCATCATTATTTTAGACATCGCAGAAAACCTGCTTCTAATACAACAAGGCAAGCCCTGAAATGGAACCCACAGGTTAAGCGTAAAAGAGGCCGTCCAAGGAACACTTGACGCCGAGAATTGGAGGCAGACATCAAGAGAATTGGCCATGAATGGAAGATCCTGGAGCTGGCCCAGGATAGAGAAGCCTGGAGGTCTCTCGTAGGTGGCCTATGCCCTTGGAGGAATCACAGACGCCGACGATGATCGGTGGATGCCCCTCACGGACAAGAAGGCTCAACAACAACTTTGTTTATCCACCACCCACCCTTTAAAAAAAAATCGTTTTGGCATCCCTCTGCTCATTGTTGATACAACGCTGTACTATAGAAGTATTTCAACGTCATCATTTTTACATCGCTAATTCATTACATCTAAATTTGCATTGCCATAATAAACAAAGTAAACGAAGTATTAGGCTAATAGCGGGTAACGGCGAAATTGTTTAGGCGTTTCTAACGGGTACCCAGGGTACCCGCTCAAAATTTGGACGTGTCCCCGGGAAGCTTTTTTTCAACTAAATTGACAGCCCTAATGGTTGATGTCTACTTGGTTTACCCATCGCTGATAATTTTATTTTATTTTACTTTAAGTAACTTCTTAGTTCTGTTTGTTGTCCCCCGATGAAGGCTTTCTGCCGATACGTTTATATTTTTACGTCTTTTTCATGCTAACCCAGACCATGTTCAATACATGTCTTTTAACTTGGCCTTAATCAAATACTGTGGTGTCATCCCCCAATTTTATCAAAATAAAACGAATATATTTTTTAGGTATAAAAAAAGAGATGTTTAGTGTTGAGAAAACTGCAAGACGGCAGTGAAATAAGTTGGACAATGAAATAAGAAGGACAATGAAATAAGATGGACAATGAAATAAGATGGACAATGAAATAAGATGGACAATGAAATAAGATGGACAATGAAATAAGATGGACAATGAAATAAGATGGACAATGAAATAAGATGGACAATGAAATAAGATGGACAATGAAATAAGATGGACAATGAAATAAGATGGACAATGAAATAAGATGGACAATGAAATACATGTAGTAAGTATATCAACGAAAACATGTATAACTTTATTTAAGTAACCCACCAGTATGCCCTTGGTTAAAGTAACCCACCAGTATGCCCTTGGTTAAAATAACCCACGAATATGCCCTTGGTTAGTGTAACTCACCAGTATGACCTTGGTTAAAGTAACTCACCAGTATGCCCTTGGTTAAAGTAACCCAACGGTATGCCCTTGGTTAAAGTAACCCACCAGTATGCCCTTGGTTAAAGAGACCCACCAGTATGCCCTTGGTAAAAGTGACCCACCAGTATGCCCTTGGTTAAAGTGACCCACCAGTATGCCCTTGGTTAAAGTGACCCACCAGTATACCCTTGGTTAAAGTAACCCACCAGGGTGCCGTTGGTTAAAGTGACCCACCAGTATACCCTTGGTTAAAGTAACCCACCAGTATACCCTTGGTTAAAGTAACCCACCAGGGTGCCATTGGTTAAAGTGACCCACCAGTATGCTCTTGATTCAAGTGACCCACCAGTATGCTCTTGGTTAAAATGACCCACCAGTATGCCCTTGGTTAAAGTGACCCAACAGTATGCCCTTGGTTAAAGTGACCCACCAGTATACCCTTGGTTAAAGTAACCCACCAGGGTGCCGTTGGTTAAAGTGACCTACCAGTATGCCCTTGGTTCAAGTGACCCACCAGTATGCCCTTGGTTAAAGTGACCCACCATTATGCCCTTGTTTAAAGTAACCCACCAGTGTGCCGTTGGTTAAAGTGACCCACCAGTATGCCCTTGGTAAAAGTGACCCACCAGTATGCCCTTGGTTAAAGTGACCCACCAGTATGCAATTGGTTAAAGTGACCCACCAGTATACCCTTGGTTAAAGTAACCCACCAGGGTGCCGTTGGTTAACGTGACCCACCAGTATGCTCTTGATTCAAGTGACCCACCAGTATGCTCTTGGTTAAAGTGACCCACCAGTATGCCCTTGGTTAAAGTGACCCACCAGTATGCCCTTGGTTAAAGTGACCCACCAGTAAACCCTTGGTTAAAGTAACCCACCAGGACGCCGTTGGTTAAAGTGACCCACCAGTATGCTCTTGATTCAAGTGACCCACCAGTATTCTCTTGGTTAAAGTGACCCACCAGTATGCCCTTGGTAAAAGTGACCCACCAGTATGCCCTTGGTTAAAGTGACCCACCAGTAAACCCTTGGTTAAAGTAACCCACCAGGACGCCGTTGGTTCAAGTGACCCACCAGTATGCTCTTGATTCAAGTTACCCACCAGTATGCTCTTGTTTAAAGTGACCCACCAGTATGCCCTTGGTTAAAGTAACCCACCTGTGTGCCGTTGGTTAAAGTGACCCACCAGTATACCCTTGGTTAAAGTAACCCACCAGTGTGCCGTTGGTTAAAGTGACCCACCAGTATGCTCTTGATTCAAGTGACTCACCAGTATGCTCTTGATTAATGTGACCCACCAGTATGGCTTTGTTTAAAGTGACCCACCAGTATGCCCTTGGTTAAAGTAACCCACCAGTATGCCCTTTGGTTAAAGTAACCCACCAGTGTGTCGTTGGTTAAAGTGACCCACCAGTATGCTCTTGATTCAAGTGACCCACCAGTATGCTCTTGGTTGAAGTGACCCACCAATATGCCCTTGGTTAAAGTAACCCACCAGTGTGCCGTTGGTTAAAGTGACCCACCAGTATACCCTTGGTTAAAGTAACCCACCAGTGTGCCGTTGGTTAAAGTGACCCACCAGTATGCTCTTGATTCAAGTGACCCACCAGTATGCTCTTGATTAATGTGACCCACCAGTATGTCTTTGTTTAAAGTGACCCACCAGTATGCCCTTGGTTAAAGTAACCCACCAGTATGCCCTTGGTTAAAGTAACCCACCAGTGTGTCGTTGGTTAAATTGACCCACCAGTATGCTCTTGGTTAAAGTGACCCACCAATATGCCCTTGGTTAAAGTATTCCACCAGTATGCCCATGGTTTAAATAACCCACCAGTATGCCCATGGTTTAAATAACCCACCAGTATGCCCATGGTTTAAATGATCCACCAGTTTGTCATAGGTTAAAGCGACCCAAAAGCATTGCCTTGGTTAAAGTGACCCACCTGTGACCCACCTATGACCCACCTGTGACCCACTGGTGATCTTGACCACTTACTTGGGTTGACGCAGCTCTTCCCACATTTCCCGTCACACATACATTTCTTCCTTGAGCTGACGCAGTCCTTGTCTGAGTCGCATCGCTTGGAGCACTTCCTGGAACCTCTTTCCTCTGGCAGCCTCTCCTGGTCACACACGGTCAAGTCGGCGTCTGTGAGACAAAGAGGGGATAAGCCAGGTAAGGTTAACTGTTACCGGATTACTGCCCGTGATTTCAATTCTGCCTCAAGGGGTATAATGTAATCACTCCAGGAAAAAGGTAATAGTAGTTTTTTGATGGGCTAGTGATGAGTGGTAAGAAAGGAATGATGTAATCATTAGTTTGTTGATTTGGTATTATTGGCATAGTGTAGGGGTCTCCAAACTTTTCTGCCGGAGGGCCGCATTAACTGTGAAACAGCAGTTTAGGGCCCGACGACACACAGTTTTTATTTTAAAACTACAGGTAAAATAGTATCTTATTTTTTTAGATTAAAAGTTCTCCAGGGGCCGGATGAGAGGGCCGTAGTTTGGAGATCCCTGGTATATTGGTACGTTAAGTTGAGTCATCTTACAGTCTATCTAAAAAAAAACTATAATATTTCTCCATTCACCAAACTCTTCGTGCAGCTCTCTTCTACTTCTATGAAGACAGTTTTGTAAGAAAAAAAATGGGGCACAAGCGTGTAATGAACGCGTTGAAACGAAGAAGATAGCATTACACGTTTCAAAATTTTATAAACATGGAACTATTTTATTGCGCACGTTTTTACATTGTTTATGTTTCCGTGCTTTTATTTCTCAGCAACTACCAATCAAATAATTTATTTCCTACCAATCTCTTACAGTAACCTAGCAATGTGGTCCACATCTCCGCTTTAACCGCTTAGCTGATACATATAACGTGTATTTTAGAGTCCAACAATCTGATTAATAAAAGGACAAAAACAGCAACGGCAGTACATACAGTTTGTAGACATAAGTTCATTATTGCAAAGATAACAATAATACATTAAACACAAATTTTCTAAGACGCTTCGGCGCATATATAAAAATGGGTTTCGTTTTTGTTTTTAAAAAAATAATTTAATTTGATCTTTTGAAGAACTTTTGCCTCAATCTAAATCTAATGGAGTTGGGGTTGGGTGGGGGGGGGGAGACTTCGGGGAATTTATATTCCAAACACACTCTTCGATTGCTTTTTGTCGCTCTTGATTAAATTATCATGTCCTATCTGGCATGTTCCAGATCATAACACGCGACCCGAGCTTTGACACCACTTGCAACTAAAGAGGATATATATATATCTGGCAATGCACAAACCAATGGGTCTGCCGAATATAGCAACTGCGATAACTTAAAGGGATAGGATGGATAGCTCTACTTTAACCGTAGAATGTGCGGCAAAGTATCACATCCAAGGGCATTTATTATATTTACGAAAACCTTTTATATATATGCAAAACTTAGTTTTTAAAATGAAATTTAATTTATTTATTTTTTGTAATTTACTACAACAGTGGTTCCCAACCTGTTTTGGGTGGCGACCCCTTTTTTAAAAAAAGCCATGTGACCCGCGACCCCCATGACATTTAAATAAGTCATTTTCATTAAAGTTTTTACAAAATAGAGCAAATTAGCATTACAGTTTGCGACCCCCAGAAAACCCGTCGCGACCCCAAGCAAGGGGGTCGTGACCCACAGGTTGGGAACCGCTGCCCTAGAACAGAGCGTTGGTATTTTATTTTGAAAATCCAAGACTAATGCTATTTATATGATCGCTAAGAGATTTTCTTTTTAAAAAAAATAGAAAGTTGAAATCTTTTCAAAACTTTAAGGGTTCAACGTATTTTAAAAAGAAAAAAAAAGAAAGAAAATTATTTTTAAAAATCTGACGATGATGTTTCTTCAAACTTCGTTAATGACAATTTTAATGGGGGCATCTTTTATGACCACGTTTCTTCATTACCAAGCCTAAAATACTGGTTTTATTTTAATCGTTGTCCACAAAGCCTTTTATTTTTTTAACGAGCCAGCGGCTTTGACGGCCACAGATTAAAGATCTGTGCAGAGGCGTCACTATGTGGGTGCGGGGGTGCTGACGGTACCGGGTGGCACCATCACAAGGGGTGAAATGTAAAATTCTGTATGTTTGCGTTATTTGGCACTGGCAGACTCGGAGGAGGTCTATGGGATAAGTCGTGAGTGTGTGGGGGGGGGACACCATGAGCTACCGCATTGGGTGACACCAACGATAGTGACGCTTCTGGGTCTGTATGGGGTGGGGGGCCTTAAATTCCTTCCATTGATTAAGTTTTTCCATAAGTCATGCTGATGTATTGGCCAATCAGAACCGAGGCAAAAAGAGCGGGCGGAAGTAAACGAAAAACTCGGCTCTGATAAATAGCACGTGACTTTGGAGAAAACAGATCAACATTTGGTAATCTCGACCTCACGTACGTCATTTCCGGTCTAAGGATAGTGCTCACTTTTGGAATCGCCTGAAAGAGGCGTAAATGAACCCTCAATAAATTATTTATAGTCGGCTTTGTATGTGGACCAAACATTTATGGATGGTAAATAAAGGGCAACCCTATATCCACCTCATTCTAACACGATAAAGAGATGTATTTTTAACAAAAGATTAAACCTGAAAGTTCCATTTATTTCAGAACATTTTACAACACTGAATAAAATGGGGAGAGACGAAGTATTTAATTAAATCTAGCAGCTCAAAATAATGTCAGAAATGTTGTTGTATTTTATCACATCCAACAGTATAAATTATTAGATAAAATGGAAAATTTCGATATATTTTACTTCATCTAAATGCAAAAGATAACGAGGGAGATTTCAATTTACTTTACCAAATCTTACAACGCTAGATAAATTTGGAAATTTTGTGTTGGCCAATGATGTTGGTGTCGGTCGACTCTCCCCCCTCCCCCGCCCCATGCAGTACACCATTTATCACCCATCCTCCTCCCCCTCCCCATTATTGCCATTCAGTGCCCCATATACGCCACTTTGCCTGCCATTTTATACCTCCGTCCACCGCTGGATATCTTGATCGACCCGCCGACTCCTTCTCGAGATTTCACAACGTTACCAGAATCTCTATGGGCTACCAAGAATCTCTATTGCTACCCTGAATCTCTATTGCTACCCTGAATCTCTATTGCTACCCTGAATCTCTATCACCGGAGTCTTCATTGCTACCTTGAGTCTCTATTGCTACCCTGAGTCTTCATTGCTACCCTGAGTCTTCATTGCTACCCTGAGTCTTCATTGCTACCCTGAGTCTTCATTGCTACCCTGAGTCTCTATTGCTACCATGAGTCTTCATTGCTACACTGAGTCTTCATTGCTACCCTGAGTCTTCATTGCTACCCTGAGTCTCTGTTGCTACCCTGAGTCTCTATTGCTACCCTGAGTCTTCATTGCTACCCTGAGTCTTCATTGCTACCCCGAGTCTTCATTGCTACACTGAGTCTTCATTGCTACCAGGTCTTCATTGCTACCCTAAGTCTTCATTGCTACCCTGAATCTCTATCACTATCCTAGATATCTATTGCTACCCGGAGTCTTCATTGCTATCTTGAGTCTCTATTGCTACCATGAGTCTTCATTGCTACTCTGAGTCTCTATTGCTACCCTGAGTCTTCATTGCTACCCTGAGTCTCTGTTTCTACCCTGAGTCTTCATTGCTACCCTGAGTCTTCATTGCTACCCTGAGTCTCTATTGCTACCATGAGTCTTCATTGCTACCCTGAGTCTTCATTGCTACCCTGAGTCTTCATTGCTACCCTGAGTCTCTATTGCTACCATGAGTCTTCATTGCTACCCTGAGTCTTCATTGCTACCCTGAGTCTTCATTGCTACCCTGAGTCTCTGTTGCTACCCTGAGTCTCTATTGCTACCCTGAGTCTTCATTGCTACCCTGAGTCTTCATTGCTACCCTGAGTCTTCATTGCTACACTGAGTCTTCATTGCTACCCTGAGTCTTCATTGCTACCCCGAGTCTTCATTGCTACACTGAATATCATGAGACTATGAGGCAGTACCAATAAGTAGACCATGAGGCAGTACCCATTAGGAAACCACGAGGCAGTACCTATTAATATACCATGGGGCAGTACCAATTAGGAAACCATGAGACAGTACCCATTAGGAAACAACGAGGCAGTACCCATTAATAGACCATGAGGCAGTACCAATAAGGAAACCATGAGACAGTACCCATTAGGAAACCATGAGGCAGTACCCATTAGGAAACCATGAGGCAGTACCCATTAGGAAACTATGAGGCAGTACCCATTAGGAAACAACGAGGCAGTACCCATTAATATACCATGAGGCAGTACCCATTAGGAAACCATGAGGCAGTACCCATTAGGAAACTATGAGGCACTACCCATTAGGAAACCATTTTGCGGGACACATTAAGAGACCATGTTGTTGATGTGTTGAAATGTACTTGCTTGCTGTGTTGGCCTGATCTTAGATAAAACCACTTGCTCGGATGCAGCAATTTAAATGGATAAAAGCCTCGCTTTGAATAAATCATGGCCGGTGTTAAAAAAGGTTTATGGCTGACCGCCTTCGCCCTGACGATAGCTTCCAGATAATCTGACCACATTCTTGTAATACGCTCTCATTCCAACGTTTTACCCACCTCCATTTTCTCCCCTGTCCACCAAACAAGAAAAATAAAAGATGTTTAAAAAAACAAAAAAACTCTACGCTTTTCCTAATCCAATATGAGAATCTAATTTCAAGGGACCTGATTGGTTAAACGTGTACGATCAGCTCAGTCCGCCATGTTTTTTAGCGCCGTGCCCCGGAAACATTAGGTCCTTAGATTTATTGACGCGAGAAATTGAAAAGTCTAGCGGGAACTTCCGGGCTCGAACTGTGCATTAAACTTTTTCACGGTGGCGTCCCTTGTCTTGTGGATTTAATTATGTCCCTTGATATATGTCATTTGTTCAAGAAACGTTAACGGGGCATTTTTTTGTGTTGGAATCTTTGGATCAGCGATCTGGAAAATGTTTACATTTTGATTTTGTTCTTACTGCTGAACTTGTGTCTTGATGTGTTTTTTAAAATCCTATATATTAACTCGTGGTGCCTGGTTGATTGCTTACTTGTTTGTCGAACAAACTTTGGATCGATTTTTAACCCACTTCCTCGTCAGCTAGTGAGCTGAAAGTTTGCAGTCAGACTCGTGCCGTTGATAAAAAACGATGTATCAAAATTTGAGATCGATCGCATGTACTGTAATTAAATTATTTAATTTTTATTTTATTTTATTTATCTCTATGCATCATGATACATTTTTGAGATAGAGTGTCGCGATGCGTATTATATTGAACGACCTTTTTATTAATACTTTCCTGTTGCGCGATTTGGTGCGTATTATATAGACAATACTTTTTATAAAAATATTCCCGATCGGTGGGCAATATATTAAACGCGTTTTACGAGACATAACTAAAATTTTGTATTTTTGGATTGTCGTGCGCTGCGTATTTTAATGAACATTCTTTTTGTTACGTCTCATACATAAAGCATTTATAGTAAAAAACGTGTTTTTTACGTTTTTTAAAAATTTTCTAGTGATACCATCTACTTGTGTTAATCTGTTACTTTTAGATCTGTTTTATATAACCGTAATAACTCTCATATTGTACTGCAAACGAATGTTCCCTTTAAGCTGCGCGGCTACGCGTCCGCGTAGTTGTGTAACCGACGCCACGCAGCAGTTTTGAATTACCGCGAAGCACATTGTGTAAAATATTGAACAACACAAAAATGTATGCTATGCAACTATGAACACGGGTTTTATACTTTGCACACGGACCGATCAACATTAGTGAGAACATTGACTATATCCACACTTCCCTGCAGATATTACTATTACTATTTGTTAAATTGTGCCACCAATGCACAGCTGTATACCTAATATTGTACACTTATCCATGTTAGATTCTGACACTAAAAAATCACTGTAACTCTATGATCCTACACTTTTCCCCTCGTCAGGTTATGATTCTGATTTACAGCTATAGCTCTATGCCAGGGGTGGCCAGATCTATAGTAGCTGAGAGCCATTAAAAAATATAAACACATTTTTGAGAGCCGCATTGAAGCACTGTGGGTCATTAATCCTGGCTTGGAAATGTCCAGTAATACTTGCAACATGTCTTTCGTAAATTGTACGCGAGCCGCAATGTGAGAACAGAAGAGCCGCATGCGTCTCGCGAGCCGCAGTTTGGCCACCGTTGCTCTATACTATCATACAGATATCCTCATCCCAGTTCGTGGTTCTAATACACAGCTGTGTCCCTGATATTGATATCCTACAGTTATCCTTATGCAGATTACATCCCTAATATACAGAAATTTAAAAAAGCTAATGCATTCACAACCACCGAGTGTTCCATCTGGCTACGATCATTATTCAAGTGAGAGAAACATTTTTGTTCAAATGTCACATACAAAATCTGTTAATAATCAATATTCAAATGAGTGAAACTATATTCTTCTGTCACATCCAACATCTTTCCTCTTTCCTTGTTACATCACTTTACCCACACACAAATTCATTTTTTTTCTTAACAAAATTATAAAATAAAATAAATGATTCCACACATTATCCATATTTCACCTCATCCACGCCTCTCGTCATCCATCCATATTCTCTCCCTTTATTGCCCTTTCACGCCCTCGCCGCTTTATCTGTCCACCGTTTTACCCACCCCCCCCACCCCACCCCCGCCTGCTGCCCATCTAATCTCCATACATGCACCGCTTAATCCCCGTTCTTATAGGCGGGAGGGGGCGGGTAATAATAGTCTGTGCAGCACGTCTTTTAAAGACTTTTCTCTCATTGACGTACCAGCCCCCCCCCCTGTAAAAGGCGGTAAGTTGGGGAAAGGGGTGATAAGTGGACAGTACAGTGTGTGGAGTGGGGTGGCGTGGGGTGAGGTGGGTGAATCATGGTGAGTGATTCTAGTCAGTTGTCTTGGAAAGGGAATTGCGTCGGTGTTGTGATGGGGTAAAGAGTGGCGTAAAGAGTGGAGTAAAGAGTGGGGTAAGAGTGGAGTAAGAGTTGAGTAAGAGTGGAATAAAGAGTGGAGTAAAGAGTGGAGTAAAGAGTGTGTTAAGAGTGGAGTAAGAGTTGAGTAAGAGTGGAATAAAGAGTGGGGTAAAGAGTGGAGTAAAGAGTGGAGTAAAGAGTGGAGTAAAGAGTAGAGTAAATAGTGGAGTAAATAGTGGAGTAAAGAGTGTGTTAAGAGTGGAGTAAGAGTTGAGTAAGAGTGGAATAAAGAGGGGGGTAAAGAGTGGGGTAAAGAGTGGGGTAAAGAGTGGGGTAAAGAGTGGAGTAAAGAGTGGAGTAAATAGTGGAGTAAATAGTGGAGTAAATAGTGGAGTAAAGAGTGAGGTAAGAGTTGGGTAAGAGTGGGGTAAGAGTGGGGTAAGAGTAAAGTAAGCGTGGAATAAAGAGTATGTTAAGAGTGTAGTAAGAGTTGAGTTAGAGTGGAATAAAGATTCGGGTTAAGAGTGGAGTAAAGAGTGGGCTAAGAGTGGAATAAAGAGTGGGGTAAAGAGTGGAGTAAAGAGTGTGTTAAGAGTGGAGTAAAGAGTGTGTTAAGAGTGGAGTAAGAGTTGAGTAAGAGTGGAATAAAGAGTGGAGTAAAGAGTGGAGTAAAGAGTGGAGTAAAGAGTGGAGTAAAGAGTGGAATAAAGAGTGGAGTAAAGAGTGGAGTAAAGAGTGGAGTAAAGAGTGTGTTAAGAGTGGAGTAAAGAGTGTGTTAAGAGTGGAGTAAGAGTTGAGTAAGAGTGGAATAAAGAGTGGAGTAAAGAGTGGAGTAAAGAGTGGAGTAAAGAGTGGAGTAAAGAGTGGAGTAAAGAGTGGAGTAAAGAGTGGAGTAAAGAGTGGAGTAAAGAGTGGAGTAAAGAGTGGAGTAAAGAGTGGAGTAAAGAGTGGAGTAAAGAGTGGAGTAAAGAGTGGAGTAAAGAGTGGAGTAAAGAGTGGAGTAAAGAGTGGAGTAAAGAGTGGAGTAAAGAGTGGAGTAAAGAGTGGATAAAGAGTGGAGTAAAGAGTGGAGTAAAGAGTGGAGTAAAGAGTGGAGTAAAGAGTGGAGTAAAGAGTGTGTTAAGAGTGGAGTAAAGAGTGGAGTAAAGAGTGGAGTAAAGAGTGGAGTAAAGAGTGGAGTAAAGAGTGGAGTAAAGAGTGGAGTAAAGAGTGTGTTAAGAGTGGAGTAAAGAGTGGGTAAGAGTGGATAAAGAGTGGGTAAAGAGTGGAATAAAGAGTGGGGTAAAGAGTGGAGTAAAGAGTGGGTAAGAGTGGAGTAAGAGTTGAGTAAGAGTGGATAAAGAGTGGAGTAAAGAGTGGAGTAAAGAGTGGAGTAAAGAGTGGAGTAAAGAGTGGAGTAAAGAGTGGAGTAAAGAGTGGGTAAGAGTGGAATAAAGAGTGTGTTAAGAGTGGAGTAAGAGTTGAGTAAGAGTGGAATAAAGAGTGGGGTAAAGAGTGGAGTAAAGAGTGGAGTAAAGAGTGGAGTAAAGAGTGTGTTAAGAGTGGAGTAAGAGTTGAGTAAGAGTGGAATAAAGAGTGGGTTAAGAGTGGAGTAAAGAGTGGGTAAGAGTGGAATAAAGAGTGGGGTAAAGAGTGGAATAAAGAGTGGGGTAAAGAGTGGATAAAGAGTGGGGTAAAGAGTGGAGTAAAGAGTGTGTTAAGAGTGGAGTAAGAGTGTGTTAAGAGTGGAGTAAAGAGTGTGTAAGAGTGGATAAGAGTGGGGGAAAGAGTGGAATCAAGAGTGGAGTAAAGAGTGGAGTAAAGAGTGTGTTTAGAGTAAAGAGTGGGGTAAGCGTGGAATAACGAGTGTGTTAAAAATGGAGTAAGAGTTGAGTAAGAGTTGAGTAAAGACTGGGGTAAAGAGTGGGGTAGAGAGCTGAGTAAAGAGTGGGGTAAGAATGGAGTAAAGAGTGGGGTAAAGAGTGTGTTTTGAGTGGAGTAGAGAGTGGGGTAAGAGTAGAGTAAAGAGTGGAGGGGGGGCTTATTTGTGTAACGGATTTTAGTGGAGGGCTGTACTGTTTACAATAATTTTACAAAAGAAATATTTGTATGTCAATTATTCATTAAAAACACGGGATTCTTCACCAATTTGACGCTTTTTTAAATGGGATCATGACCCCTGTTATTTTGTAATTATAAAAATGTTATTGTTCTTTAGACAAAATTGAAATAAAAGTGACAAACCGGGAAGTGCGTATTTACACTGCCTGCGCATGCGCATAGACGTAGCCACTCTAATGGAAAACACGAGACGAATTATTTTTCTGTCGTGGAAATGAAGCAAATCTCAATTCATGCCGGAATTTCCGCATGTCTTGGCGGGCCACAAAAAACTTTCTGGCGGCCGAATTTAGCCCGCTGGCCGCACTTCACCCTGCCCTGGTCTCATTTCATTGCTATCAAGATGTGATCACCATTGTAATGATTGGACATAAGACAAACTGATAGTATTATCTTGTTGCACTTAAGACATGCATAGTTATACTGCAAGATGCTATTTACACTTCAGTCAAAATGATGGTTGGGCGTAAGCGCAAAATACGATGCATACGTAGGAAGCCCCAATGTAGTTTTAACAGATACGTCCACATGACTTCTAATATTAGACGATAAGCAGTGAAATTTTGCCTGACAACAGACGAATGCAGCGCGGCGACCCGAAAACACGACGCTCAATGGTAGAGCAGACAGGAAAAGATCAGCACACACAATCTTACATACATTTCACCTCCATCTCATCAAGAATTTCGGAAAATCCGCCTCCTCCTCCCCCGCCCTACCCCCAAGCCCAAACATGTTAACTTTTCTTCAGATATTCAAGGCACGTAACTCCAGACTGGGAAAACTGGCAACATTATCATCTAAGCGTCAACGCTGCCAGATCGCGGATGCTTTGATGGGCATTCAAGAGCAGAAACGATTCAAGTGTGTCAAGGCGTGTATGAAGGCTTAACCCCCTTTGACGTCCCAACTAGAATCCCATGCCGAGCTCAGCGGGGATAAAGCAAGAACATTTTTTAAATATTCAAGATTTTCGTCATGTCTTTAAGGAACCAGAAGGTCAGAAACCGCATTGATCCAAGTCGCTGAGCTATGTACGTTGGGTTAAGCCGCATTGGATCTAACGTTAATCAAGATGGGGTAAGGACGAGTTATAAGCAGCCAGCTATTGATGTGCCAGATTATTGATGCCAGGCTGGCCGCAAGGGGGCGTGTGCATTGGCTTACCAGATTGGCTGAATGGCTTTGTGAGGTGGAATGCCACTTTTGGTGCGGGACCGGTGTGGTTGGAATGCCACATTTGGTGCATGATTGGTGTGGTATGAATGACACATTTGGTGCAGGATTGGTGGGGTTATAATTGCCACATTTGGTGCAGGGTAATATTTGAGTTATTTATTTGCTGGAAAAATGCATGGATAGATTCTTTCCTATATGTGACGCCTGCGCTACATTTTATTAGAAGTTTTGTCAATCATTCAAATGTTGTTGTTTTTTTACTTTCTGTAGATCTAACTCAGTGGTTCCCAATCCTTTTTGACCCAGAGACCCCTTTTTATAGTCAAAACTTGCCCACGGACCCCCAAGTGAAAAAGCTACATAATTCATAGTACAAAAATTACAAATTTTTAAAAAAAATGATGAAGAACCATGTATTAGTATTATAACTTTTGTTTGAAGTAAAATTTTAAAAAATATATATTTTGATGAACTTGATGAGATTTTATGAGTGTATTTATGTCCGACTCAATGTTTTGTGAGTAGCCTCCACAGATCCACGCGAGCACCAATTTCTAGTCAGTTTATATATTATTTTTTTATATTTTGTGATGAGGTTTATAACGGCACTGAATACCTGTTCTACTAAATAGGAAGACGGGAAAGCAGTCAAAAAAATTCTGTACTATAATCCATAATGCAGGATATAAAAGAAAAATATGTTTTTTTTGTGTAACCAGAATTTGTGATATCCTCGTACACACATTGGTTTAAGTTCATCATTTGTGTATATTTTAATAAGCTGCACAAGCTCCTGTTTTAGTTTGGATTCATCTCTGTTTGGGATCTGAGTTTGTCCAACCGCAAACGCGTTCAACAGTCGGGAATATCTAAGTGAAGAGTTTCTTCAAATCTTTGGGTCGGTCTGCATAAAGGGCTGTTAAGTGTTGATAGGAAGCCAGCAAATCTTCATTTCTATTTTGCAATTTCGAAAGACTTAAAAAAACTGAGAGCATTCTCCTCTTCCCATGTTTTTTTGGTATATAATAAGTTTTGCAAAAAACGCACATTTTACTTTTCTAGTCTTGATTAATTTTAATAGGTGTCACCTTCTTTTAGTTCAAATTAGTTTATTAAGGAAATAAGTCAGTTATATCGGTTTATGTAATCTTTTGAGCTCATTAAATTTTGTCGTAAAGTATTGTCTTTGATTTCCGGGAATTCCAATAATGAATAAAAGAGTGCATAACATGTGTTTAAACTTTAGATAACCAACATACTTCTGTGTTAATTAGTAAACGATAATAGTCGTCGTCATTTTCCCAATAAAGTTTAGCAACTAATCTCTCATTGAGGGCATTTCTTTTGATTTTATTAACTGCTGTAATGACATACTTTAGTAATCCATGCAAACGTTCACTATGACTTTTTCCAACTAAATGATTGGGAATGACGCAATTTACTGAATATACATTTGGTACAGCTTGGTTTAAGCATGCCAGAAAGACTTGGTATAAAAGACTTGGTATCTTCCTGCCATGGCCGGACCACCGCCGGTAGAAACAGAAATGATATTAGTCAAGAATATATAGCTTTTACATTTTAAAACCCTTTTAATTCAGTAAATAACGTTTCAACTTTCGTATGTATCCAGTTATTTTGAAAATAAAAAATTCTTGGCAAAATGTTTTCTCTTTTACATATCTTCATACGCTAAAATTAAAGCTTCTTTTCCTACGGTAAAGTGGACTCGTCAAGCATTATGGAGAAGTTAGATGTTTTTAAGTATTCACATACAGAGTTTTCTAAGAACCCATTTCGTCAATCATCCTTTGTACTGTATTATTTACTCAGTAGAATTAGTTTTATAATGTTGAAAGTTGGGTTGTTCTTCACCAATATTGTACGTTTTTGAGGACTTTGCATTCAATAAAGAAATGTTATAATATAATGACAATATTCATAATTCCCGTTGTCTGTATGTATGTATGTATGGAATAATGCTGTTAGGTGGCGCTGCGATCGATTTTGTATAAAAATATTATATGAGGTCATTGTTTTATGCTTATATTTTAATTTTTGAAAAGGGAACGATGTAAAAATAGGATTTGAGGATTTATAATTATTATGAAATACTTTGTGTACATTTCAGCAAGTTTAATATTTAGTATTTATCAAACACGGATAAGTTACTTATGTTAATTATGTATATTGATTCCCGTTGTCTGTATGAATGTAAGTGCTGTTAGGTGGCGCTGCGATCGATTTTGAATAAAAATATTATATGACGTCATTGTTTTAGCTTATATTTTAATTAGGGCTGTTATCGATTAATTTAAATTTAATCGTTAACTTTTGAAAAATTATCGATTAATTAATCGATAATTTCGATTAAAATCAAAAATAGAAATTTATGACGTCATTAAACTGAACATTTCTCACGGACATTGAAAATTAAGAATATTTTGAACTAAATTTCATGACAATGTGTTGATACTTGATTTGTGCTGAAGGTGGTACGTCAGCGATGTATGTGATCCTTTAAAAGAGAATTGTTTATGGCAGTGGACACAGTAAACGTTTTCACCATCTTCGACTTTGCCATCCGCAGTTAGCTTAAAAACAACATATTTGCTCAACTTTCTAGTTCTATGTTTAATTTTAACTGCGCTGATGCTGTCAGCAGGGCCGTCTTAACGCATAGGCCCGTTGGGCATTCGCCCGGGGGCCCACGAGCATATGGGCCCCATGGGAATATGTATATTTATATATATTATGTATATTCATTTTTTATTCCTGCGGGGGAGGGGCCCAACACTATTTCTTTTCCCGGGGGCCCAAAATGGTGCAAAGACGGCTCTGGCTGTCAGCCATTTTATAGTTGACGTCTGCCGGTCAACATAGATTAATAAAATAAATTTTAATATTACGCGGGAGATGTTTGTACGTAAAAAAAAATATATATAAATTATTATTAATAATTTATTATTTATTACTAAAAATTTTTAAAAATATTATAAATATTTTCTTAAATGTTAATCGAATTTTTATCGATTAAAATTATTTTAATCGATATTTAATCGATAATTTTTTTAACGATTAATCGAGAAATTAATCGATAATTTCCGCAGCCCTAATTTTAATGTTTGAAAAGAGAACGATGTAAAAAGAGGATTTGAGGTTTTCTAATTATCATGAAACTATATGCCCCGCGGCGTAGCATACGCCGCAGACTTGCTCATGGAGAGTGCAAAGGAAGTGTAGAAAGAACGGACACAAACTACAGCACGAAGAAATCTAAAAAACGCGAGTGAACGTCGATTAATAAACGGGAGTTGGGTAACAACAACCTCAGTGTGCATGTCTTTACGTTTACTCGCTGTTTTTTATTTACTTAGTGCTGCTTTTTGTGTCTGTACTCTCACCCCCCCCCCAACCGTTCTTTGCACTGTCTATGATGAGCAAGTCTGTGGCGTATGCTACGCCGCGGGTCTCTCCAGAGTTCCTTCTTTTCATTCACTCACAGTTGTTTGCCCAAACCCACCCCATTTTGACAACTGTGTCTTTCAGGAAGTCTTCACCCGTCACTAAATCATTAGCGGCGTATGCTTGTATTCAGAGGCGTCACTAGGGTTGGTGTCACCCGGGGCGGTAGCTCATGGTGTCACCCCTTCACGACTGAAGGGGCCATCCATAAATGACGTCACGCGAGGTTGCCGATTTTTACCCCACCCTCCCCCAGCGTCATACTTTGTCACAAAAACTTAGACCCCACCCCTTTTTTACGATATGACGTCACAAAGCTTTGACACCCCTCACCCAAGCCGTATTTTCTCAATAAAAATTAGCATGTTGCAAATTATTTTTTGTCATTTAAATATGTATTTAGGGTAAGTCTGCACTGTAATATCGTAACACGCGTGAAGTCATTGAAAACGTAATTAAATAAATGGTAAGCAATCAAATATTTAAGTGGAACTTTTATTTAAAGTTTCGCGTTTTTGATGTGACGTCACATTTCTTAAACACCCCCCTCCTCGTACCACATCGTCACAGATGCGTGGACCCCTATGGCGGATTAAAAGGGGGGGTGCTGAACGGGCTAAAGCCCCCAATAATTTAAGGGGCCCCCAAACTTTTTATGAATTATAGTGTATAATAAAGATGCAGGCCATTATGTTTGTACGAATCCCTGAAAATGCCTTGGACAGTCATACGGCAATGCTGCAAATGAGTAGGAAGTATAACGGAAACCAGGAAACTTCGTGAGAAGTGCATTGTAGCTCATTATGTGACGTGCACAGCTCATTCCTTTAATTTGGTTGGGAAAAGAGCAGCAGGTTGTCCTACTGCGGTCAGATTTTTTTGTCTTCTGCAAAATCTTTATACCCGACTTGTTGCATCTACTCATCGTTGACAGGTACTTCAAAAACATATGAAATTGATACATGCTAACAAAGCCTTGTCTGACACAAGATGGTCAGCCTGACATTATGCTGTAAGGTCTGTTAATAGCTCATACAATGAGAATATCGCAGCACTAGAAGAATTAGCAACGAATGAAAATCAGCCACGTGACTGCCGACTTGAAGAAGAAGGATTTCTAAAGGAAATTGAACAACTGGAAGTCGCTATTTTACTTGAAATTTGGGAAACAATTTTAGAAAGGAAGTCTTTCATTGAGTTTGTTAAAAAATAGCATTCTTAATTTTATTCCTATGAAGACAAAGGAAAGGAAAAGTCCGTGGTAAAAACAGTGTAAACAATCTTCAATACTATCAAACAAAAAAGAAAGCGTCAGTTTGATAAAGTGACATCAACAAAACAGCATTCTCCTGGAGAAAAAAATTCAAGATTGAGGTATTTCTGGTAATCATTGACAAACTTTCTTAAGCCCTACAACATTGGTTAGGTGCATATAAATACATCCATGAGAAATTTGGCTTTCTTACAAACCTAACTGAGCTCAGCATTTTCGCCACCCGATGGGCAGCAGCCAAGTTAATGGAAGAACATTCAAGTGATTTCGAAGAAGGGGTCGGGTAAATCCGAAGCAACCGTTTCGTCCCCCCTCAATTTACTAGCAACGCCATCGAGCGGTGCCGGTTTAGGGCCAGGAGCGCTTGTACGGATTAGCAAAAAGTGCCGCGAAGAACGCATTGGACGCCAGCTCTGAGGAAACCTTCCAGTGGGGGTTGCACCCTAGGTAGGTATTTGATGATCACCCGGTCTGCGGCGGTCCTAACCATGGAGACCCGTGTGCTTTGCCGGGATGGCGCCAAAGTGGTAGCGGGTCGTAGTAGGAAATTCCACCAGCTCCTTGTGAGGGCAACTTAGTGGGAGGCATCTTCGACTGTATGTCCTGGATGCCCAGGTGGCCGCTTCACAAGCGACCGCTTTTGGGGGGGTTCCTCAGCTGTTACGTCCCTTTGGTGGCCAGATGGCTAAAGGGGTCTTCCGGGAAGACCCATAAAGAGCACTAGGCTCGGGGCTTCTAATTTTCTTCCACATGTAGGTTCATGCGTGATTTCGAAGACTGCTTACCTTCAGAATTAGTCCAATTTTCAGAACTCTTAAAAAAGTTATTGTCCAGCCCCAGGCTCAGGGTTAGGAAAAGGAATTAGAACAAAGCGAAACTCAAAAAACTTGCACAGAGCTAAAAAATATTTGCTGCTTTTGAATGAGCTATATTTCACACAGTCCTTTACAAATGTACACATCGCACTTCGCATCTATCTTTCAATGATGACATCAAACTGCAGCTGAGAGCGATCCTTTTCAAAGTTGAAAAGAATATATAATGAGAATTTGCATGGGACGAAAAAGGCTGAATATGCTCTCTCTAATGAGCATTGAAAAGGAACTTATAAGCTTACTCAGCTTTATTGACTTGATTGAAAACTTCGCCATTTGAAAAATTCGCAAACGAAAGTTGTTGGTTGAAATAATAATCATACATATTTTTCAATAATTTTTGTTATTTCAAATAGAGAAAAGAATTCGTTACCTCATGAATTTTTTTTTAAAATACGGAATAACGCGTAATACTATTCTTTAAGGGGGCGCGTTCGTAAGCACTAAACAGCGTAAGTCGGGATGGGACCGTCGTAACCGGAGGACTACCTGTATATAAACATGCATATCTATGCTTTCACGCCTTTAATAAATATATATATACAAAATATTAACTCAAAGACATGGAAATCATAATTTTCCTCAAGAAAAACATCAACAAAGAAAACCCATCATTTGATTTTTTTTCTTTGGGGGGGGGTGATAAAAATCGTATTCCCCCCACCCCACTGTGGTGGAGGGATTCGTGAGGTGGGAATCGTTCATGGCTTTATATCTTTTAAAGCAGAAGACACTGCCTCTTTCATTCCAGCCGTTTTTTAAAGATCTCTCTGCTGCGACTATTTCTTTTCTTTTTTTCCTAATTTGTTTTAATGTTGTTCGTGTGTTGGGACTGTTTTATTATTGCAAGTTAACTGATATTTTTTAATAAGAATTTTCACGTTTCACGTATTTCATTGTATTTCTTAATTTCTTTCTAGATTAAAAAATGTGTCATCTTTTGTTTTCTGACATAAAATCGTACACAGTAAAATTTTAGGCTCGGGTGTCACCCCCTGATGGGTGTCACCCGGGGCGGCCCGCCCCCCCCCCGCCCCCCCCTAGTGACGCCACTGCTTGTATTGTTATTAGAAGCTCGCAGTCCATCTTCATCTTGATTAGAGTTTGTCCCTATGAGTTATTGCAGTGACAGTGTTTTCAAAAATTTTCCCGTGACTGTTTGAAAAAAACATTAGATCCTTACCTTTTCGTGTCACTATAGATTTTTATTATATGTTCCTTAAGCTTGGAAGGTTTCATTGAATCAATTGACGCAGGGACCACTTTGGGAACCTCTGATCTAACTGATAACTAGTATTTATTGAGACTTGTAGTTTTGTTAGAGTTAGAAACTGTGTCATGTTGCTTAATCAAATTGTCAAATAACTTTTGTTTCTTCTTGTTTTTTTCTCTTCTTTTCTTTTTCGGAGGGCGTGAAAGATTCTGGCACACACGGCGAAATCTGTCTGACTTTTCAAAAGTAAGAATTTCAAGTTTTATTTCCTTATTTCATTTATAGTTAGCAACACTCAGTACAATGGGAAAGGGAGTTCATCACCTTCTCCAACCCTTTCATTGTTATCTTGGAAAGTATATACACCCTTCAAGACGATGGTTAACTCACAGATAAATGTGAAGATTGATTCTGGAAAATTTAAAATATAATGTTTATTGGTTTGCAAAATGTAAACGCAGCCATAGTTTTAACTAACGATTTTTTGTTTTTAGATGTATTTAAGTATTGACTAGGCGTCATAATATGAATTCACTGAATTGTCATTTTGTCACGCTAGTATTCAATATGTCTGGCTAATACGTCACGCTGGGGTGTCACATAACACTAAGTGGTTCAGGTAGTACTTGCATTTAAAACAGAGGCGTCGTTAGTTTTTTTGTTTTTTTTTGGATTGCACTCTGGGTATTGTTCAAACCTGTGATTGGAAAGACGTATCATCATTTAGAGGTATTCCTTTCAGATGGTGATTTTCATGGTTTTTTTTTAAGGCATTGGTCAAAGTTCGAAGTTCATGGTACAGTAACTTTAACCCTAGAAATTGCTATGACTATGAAACACAATCGTTCGTTATAAAAATTCCGCAACTCATTTGACATAGGCGTAGCTCTTTGGATTGTATTGACAGAATACTTGCCAGTCGAAACAACTCATCGGATTGTTTGGAAAAAAAAGGAAGAAAAACATGTTTCCTTTTTAAAGATAAAAATAAAAAAATTAAAAGCTAACTTAGAATATGTGAACGTCTTAATAAGTGAGCACGAAATTCGGCAAGGTATTTGATCAATATTTCATTCGCGTTCAGCAGTTACTACACTCAAAATTAAAAGAAAATAAAATAATAAATGCATAATCATGATTGGCCCCATAGTCTTGAGACACGTTAAGGTACCGCTCCCTTGGTGTTAAGTCACACAGACCCTGCAATGCTTGCTGTGACTCAGGGGGGGGGTCTATTCTAAGGGAGCAGACTCTCTTACAGCTCAGGTGTGGAATTTGTTCTTATGGCTTCCTGGTTTTTCTTTTTTTTTGGTCCGAATTATAAATAAATGGTAGATAGATAAATAATATGAACTCGCCGCTGAAGGGCCGCGGTGTGCATTTTAAAAAAGGAATCCATTCGTTAAAGTTAAAGGCGTGAGCTGTATCTCTTGAATGTAGTTATATAAGCGCCAGATGCTGCTGAAAGTGGATCGATTTCAAGCGATGAAACCTCACACTCAGTTTTTTTAATGCGTTTTTCTTTTAACAACGACAAAATACAGTTTTAAATAGATCTCTAGTCGGTTCCCTCATTACTTGTAAAAAAAAATAATGTACGAGGTAACAACTGCAGATATCAGGGTTAGTTACGTGACAAAGTTTTAAAGTAACAATATGTTGTCGTGGAGCGCCAGGTTTGTGCTTACGGTGGCGGTGGTAGCCGTGGCCGTGAAGTGGTTCAAAGACTCCAGGCAGAGCCCGGATGACCAGTTTGTCAAGACACCAAGACAGTCTTACGACTTTATTGTGGGTGAGTTGTTTGATTGACGACACCTGTCTCGTAGCGGTGGACTAAGATTCGATTTCTTAATGAAAACCTAAGGCCTGCAAAACACAAGGGATATGTAAGAATACTTACAATAAATAACCCTATTTTAATGGAGTAATTTTTTGATGTATTTAATTTTTTATTTAATTTATCCTCTTTCAATAAAAAATATATATATATATTTGTTTCATTTATTTCAAGCCCGACTTTTTAAATTCTAATTTAAAGAGTTAAATTTAGGTTAAAAGTTTTCAAAAGAGTTGTGAAAGTTGTGGCAAATGTGGGTGGAATATTTCGAGAGAAAAGCGATTGCTTTATTTATAATTTCGGAACTTGGTGCTTATATTATAATTACAGTAGAGCTGGGGTGGGCAATAGTTTTTTGCTCGAGGACCACTTTGTGGTAGCAAAATTCAGCGGAGGGCCGCACCGTTGAAAATTGTTGTATTCTTTAGTAAAGTTTACATTTCGCCACATGCAGAAAATTTCAGTTCAAGATGGGTTTTCTTAATGTCTTGTCGGGCCACTAAAAAGTCTGTTGCGGGCCGCATGTGTCCCGTCAGCCACACTTTACCTACCAATTTATAAGAGAACTGCGTTAATTTAATGAGACTACAGCTAAAATTAATTATATTCTTGTTATTCCCGGGTAACAATGTTATTGCTAAGGCCTATCATATTATTCCTGTCGTGATACGTTTTAAGCTCAATCTTCAATAGCTCTAGTCAGATTATTTAGGATACATTTCAAGTCATGGGGTAAGTAGAACCCAGACTGTATGAAAGATGGTTCATTGCAGGCACACGGAGTTAGCTTTAAGTGGAGCAAGTTTAGGAGAAAAAAATTGCGGTATGAAGTTAACGAGTCTTTATATTAAGCATTCTGATTAATTTCAATTTATGAAGAGCTTACATTACTGCTGATCTCAAGAAATTGAGCCTTACGAAAGAAATGGTATAAGAAGTATCGGAAAAACTCTGCCAAAACTTTAAACAAATATTGTATGGATATTCTATGTTTAGCCGAAATCGTTTCTGAAGTTAATTTCTGTAACAGTTGGTGCGGGATCAGCTGGTGCCGTGGTAGCCAATCGTCTGTCAGAGAATCATGACGTCACGGTGCTGCTGATCGAGGCAGGGGGAGATGATCGGGGAAACGCAATGATTTCAACCCCAGCATTCAATGCGGCGATCAGAAGAAATGCTGACGTAGTCACAAAATATCTAACAGGTGAATATAGTAAATTTATATCTCACAAGTAAATATAGTTACAAAATATCTCACTGCTGAATATAGTAACTACACATCTCAAAGGTAAATATTGTCACTTTATATCTGACAGGTAAATATAGTCACTTTATATCTGACAGGTAAATATAGTCACTTTACATCTGACAGGTAAATATTGTCACTTTATATCTGACAGGTAAATATAGTCACTTTACATCTGACAGGTAAATATAGTCACGTTATATCTGACAGGTAAATATAGTCACAAAATATCTCACAAGTAAGTTTGGTCACTTAATATCTCACAGGTAAATATTTTCAACGTATAGCAGACAGGTAAATATAGTCAATTTATATCTGACAGGTAAATATAGTGACAAACTATCTCACAGGTGAATATGGTAAATATGTATCTCACGGGTAAATATTGTCACTTTATAGCTGACAGGTAAATACAGTCACTAAATATCTCACAGGTAAATATAGTCATTAAATAATTAGTATGTAAATATTGTAAATAAATATATCATACATGTAAATATGGTCTATAGGTGTCTGAAGCTTAAAATTTTCCACGAGAAGTTGTTTATAATCTAAAATATGAGAACAAATGTACCTTATCTAGAATGTAACACTAAGACTAACAATAAACATTCATCACCTCGTATGACAATCTGAAAAGTTTCTGTCAACATCACTGTAAATTGTCATGACAGTCGTTGTCACTGTAAATTGTCATGACAGTCGTTGTCACTGTAAATTGTCATGACAGTCGTTGTCACTATTTTTTGTTTTAGAGCCTGCTCCAGAGAAGTATCCGAGCCTCAGAGACGGACAGAGTTCATGGCCCCGTGGGCGTGTCCTAGGTGGGAGCAGCAGCATTAACGCCATGCTCTACGTCCGTGGGTCCCGGCACGACTACGACCTATGGGCTAACTACACCGGGGACGAGAGGTGGGACTACGCCCATGTACTGCCGTATTTTATAAAGTCGGAGAAGATGACGGATCCAAGTTTGAGCAAGTCCATGTATCACGGAGATCATGGTCTCCTCAGAGTCTCCAAGACCAAACCTGATCATCTTATGTCCAGAAGTGCTATAAAAGGTTTCCAAGAAATAGGAATTCCCTATAACGAAGATTACAACGGCGAATCCCCCGAAGGCATCGCTTTAACACAGCTTACGATTGACAACGGAGAGAGGTCAAGCTCCGCCGCTGCATTCATTCACCCAGTTCTACACCGAGCCAATTTGGACGTTCTGTTACGCGGGTTTGTTCAGAAAGTCGTCATCAAAGAAAAGAGAGCAGTTGGCGTGGAGGTTATCCTCAATGGTAAGAAACACGTGGTAAGAGCCAAGAAAGAAATCGTTTTATCCGCTGGCGCCATCCAGTCCCCACAAATTTTAATGCTTTCAGGCGTGGGGCCCAAACGTCATCTGGAAGAACTGGGGATACCCTTGGTCGCCGACCTGCCTGTTGGCCAGAATCTTCAGGACCATCCTTTCTTCGACATGGTCTTCGGACTTAACTCGCCTGCCGTGAGCAGCAATGATGAGCTAACATCTCTATTGTCGTACTTGAAGTACGCGGTCTTTAAGGCCGGACGACTGGCCCATAACGGAATAGAACTGAATTTGTTTGAATCGGTTGCGGAAGAAGCGAAGAGTCTACACTGGCCGGATCTTCAGATAATGATTTGTTCAGGTTGCCCCGGTACCGGATACATGACCATGTTAAACGTCAAAGACAAGATCGCCAGGGAGCTCGGGTCAATGAGGGATAACGTGTCCTACTGCTGGACGTGTCTGCCAACATCAATGCGTCCCGTCAGTAGAGGTGTTCTCAAGCTGAAGAGCTCGGACCCCTTCGACGAGCCGCTGATTTATCCTAATTACTACGACAGACAAGAAGATATCGATATCATCCGGGGCGGTGTCGACATCTGCAAAAAGTTATCCAAGACTCAACCTATGGTGGACATTGGCTCACATGAAGTAGATAAGAAGCTGAGTTTTTGTGGTCAGTACGAATACGACTCCAACGATTACTGGACGTGCGCCATCAGATCTAGACCCCTGACGACGTACCATCCTGTGGGGACATGCAAGATGGGGTCAGCCAGTGACGTCACGGCGGTCGTCGATCCCGAGCTCAGGGTCAAGGGGTTGGAAGGACTCCGGGTGGCCGACGCCTCGGTCATGCCGTTTATCGTGTCCGGCAACACCAACGCCCCGACCATAATGATAGGAGAGATGGCCGCTGACATTATTCAGGGGAAACAACTGGACCCAGTGAAGGGGGCATAATATTAGAAAAGTATCAAAGTGCAGTTTCGTATATCTTCTTCTATCTCTCTCTCTCTCTTCATTCTTTTGCCTTTTTTTTATAATAATTCATTTTTTCCTATTATTTTAGGAAAACTTTTAATTATTTAAGGTTATTTCTTTACTTTGCCTGATATTTTATTTATTCCATTTGTTAATCTTTGACGCTTCAAAAATTTACATTTCTATACGGTATAACAAATTTTCATAGGCGGTCATATGTTTCAGTCCCGTTTCAAAATTTTGGATCATATCCTATGTCTCGGTTCATCTCCCAGGTAGGGAGACATGGCCTGTAACACTTTAGCCTGTAAAGTACACCATCCCTGTAAATAGCGCCACATTGTCTTATGTTTCAAACCTCTCGCCAGTAGCACGTCACAAAACGTGAACGCTCACAATTTTATTGACGCCTTATTCATCACTAAACTTTTTATTGGATAGCTTCTCTGGAAGCTAGTAACATACTCAAGAATTCTTGTCTTTCAGTTTTTCCATTTTCCCCCCATTAATTGTAAAACGTTTTCATTGTTAAAATCTATCTTTGTGTTTAAGTGCTAAAAATGAATGTAAAACAAAACAAAAAACAAACAAACAAACAAAGTAAAAAAAAAGCACCGTTTATTTGACCACTAACATATAATTATATCTAATGTATTCAGTTGCACTAACTACAAGACCTAGATGTCTCCAGTACACAGGTTCTCGTGCGTTTTCAACTGGTCACTACATTTATATAGAACGATGTGACCCTGATCAAGATTTTAAATAGATTTCCATCATGCTAACATTTCAAATTGTATATTGTTTTAAAAGATAAAGTATTAACTACGATAATGTTCATTGATTCGGTTCCATAAAAGATGACCCATTTGTGATCATATTTGATTGAATCGGAACACCTCAGCTAGAATATATTTTAAAATATGTTTATAAAGCGTTAATTATCTCTATTTGTTTTCAATATATTTTATATAATACAACTACTGGATGATATACATTGATAATTATTAATAGTTTTAATTAGGTTTTTATTTCATCTCCAAAGGTATTCTTGACACACAGTCGTTAAATTTTTAGCTTATAAATATTCTATGACGAATTAGAGACCGATATCTAATCGGCTAACTGTAACTAAAGCCACTCACATCTAAGAGATTTAAGTGGGTTTTTTATAACAGGTGTTCATACACTCAGAAACAGAATTTTGCTCTAAATAACCAGCAATGAATTAGTTAAATCGTTAAACCTACTAACAGTAGAGGATAGAAGAACAAAGAAGTAATGACACATAAGACTTATATAATTATTGTGCTGTATTGTAAAGGTTATAATTAATTTACAACCCTCAGATAGACATATGGATAAAAAAACACCAAAAAAAAACTGTTCTTATTCTGCACACATTCTTCCGGTCTGGAATTTGGGCGTGGAAATTGGTTTGCCTGATCAAACCAGGAAAAGCAACTGACTGCCAACATCTAAAACTCTCATAAAAATGCAAGAATTAAAAAAAAACATGAATAAGCGTAGAACGCAATAATCTTCAGAATATAGGGAGCGTCTGATAAGTTTGGAAGATTGGAGGAAACGAAGAGACTAATAATAAAAATTAGTGATCGACTTTTCATTCAATCCATACGTAGATCGCACACGGTTAAAGGAGGAAAGCATTGTATAGGAATAAAGCCATTATAAGAATATATGGGACCGTTTGTTCCAAACTCCCGTGTTAAACCAATACTCTTTACAACAACACACCCATTGACACACCACGTCAATCGTCATCAGGTCACGTGGTCTACTCTAACCACACAACACAGTCGTGCTGTAAATGTGCCGCCGAAACCAGGAGGAGATGACCCCGCTGACACAGCAACCCTTTAGAAAACTTACTTCCCTTTATTATTATTTAAATTTCCGTGCCTTCAACTCTCTCGTGCCAATTGGTGCGTAGCACACCGAGTATATGCATGAGTCGCACAAATCGGCCTGGTTTTCCACCTGTTTTTGTAAGTTTTAAATGTATGTTATAATATTCACGCTCTATTGGGCACAGGTATTCATTGTGACATTTGATATTATGAAAATTTTATTAGTGTTTAAATAATGACGTTTGATGTATAAGGTCACCGCGTCTTAATGTCGATTCAATATAAAGAGCGTTACATAAAACATTTCTTCGATCTGTCACCGAGCTCCACCCGTGACATACAGATCCTTCATGGTGACAGCCACTTTACAACACTGTCAGCCGACTTCTAGAACGCGATCGAGTATCTCCAAGAACTTTAAAAAAAATAAAAATAAAAAGAAATTCTTTAGTTGTATATGGTTATGAAACTAAAGTAAGTGCTGCGTTTGTGTTACATAGCACTGTATCATATTTTGGTATATTGTCACTGATGTATCAGTGTGCTAGTTAGTAGCCTATTTAGCACATTGCACCGTGTCGTGTTTGGTATCTTGTTACTAATGTATCAGTGTGCTAGTAGTCTATTTTTAGCACATTGCACTGTATCATGTGCTGTCATCGTGCTTCTCTTCCACAGTATCAATGTGATGTTATCATACTAAGTTTAAGCACATCAATTGGGATGTCACTGTGATTTTTTGGGCATGACCTGAATGAGGTTAATGCTAAAGGGCGTTTGAAATTATGAGTTTTAATAGAAACAGTCGACAAGATGGAACTATTTATTTATATAAAACAACTAAAAGTTTTTTTAAATTATCGATAACAAGATACGACCCGCAGCGTAGCATACGCCGCAAACTTGCTCATCATAGATAGTGCAAAGAACCGAGTGGGGGGATGAGAGAACGGACACATACAGCAGCACCAAGTAATGGGAAAAAAGCGAGTAAACGTGGAGACATGTGCACAGCAGTTGTTAAATAAAAATAAGATAAGATAAAAAATGTGCTAAGTTATGCAAAGATATTCACCTGAGCACCCTAGTCTTATAGTCATGGCGAACAACGAGATAATCGATTTCACCTACGATTTAACGTTCCTGTCTCATTTGAAACTTTTACAATTTCACAAATCGGGAACTAAAGGTCTCTTCTGACTGCAAATTTCAAATTTTAAATTTATTTTCTACTTTTTAGTGCATTTCGAATATAAGACTAGTTTTTAAAAAGTGTTTTTAAAAATATTTTTATCTTCTACTTTTTAGTCTACGCATTTTACAGTAAGTGCAAAGCCAGCTTACCTTTTGACTATAAATCCCTTAAATATGAGACATAACTAAAAGTAGTGATTATGTTTAAACGCGACATTTACAGACTGAAACACAATTATCTCTCCTGGTTTTAAAACCGGGCATAGGGACGGTGTGAACATACACGGTCGTCGTCAACGCGTGAACTGAACTGTCACGTGAAAGAATCATAAACAAATGTTCGGATAGTCCGATCGCTTAAACTTACAAAGCGAATTAATATAAGACTAGTAATAAAAAGGGGGAAAAGAACGCAAAAAAAAACAACATTTTTTTAAAAAATTGTTCCCGCTGGGGCTTGAACACAGGACTTTCCGCGTGCAAGGTGGACGTGATAACCACTACTCTACGAATCACATGATATTCTGTGAAGGAACAACGCCAGTTAGCTGAAGAAAAGTTGTTGCTCCCCTTTTTTTTCTTTTCATCCCACTACGCTTAACAACAGTGATCGGTCGACCCCAGCGAGGGTCATTCGTCATGCTCATTTGCACATGCCCGTTTAGGTGAAACATATTTATAGATTGAACATTGGGTTTTGTGCCCCCCCCCCTCTCCCCCAAACACAAAAATGTGTAACAATTGATTATTTTACGGCAATTCAGCTGGCTACAAGCTTGGAAAAAAAAAGTATTTAAAAAAAACTACAAGCTCACTAAAAATAATAGATTTAATTGTCGCTAAAATATGTAATCCTTTATTTACATTTGATCAGTTTCTTCTGTCGTATACCTTTAATATATCTTTGTCAGATCAAATTAAAATTGGTGGAAATTGTTTGAAAAGGCAAAGAAGTTAAATATAGCACCTCAAAACTGACTGGTGAAAAAATCGCACAACACAACAGGACTGACTAAAGTCAGGTGCAATCACAACACAACAGGAGTGACTAAAGTCTTGTGCAATCACAACAGAACAGGAGTGACTAAAGTCAGGTGCAATCACAACAGGACTGACTTAAGTCAGGTGTAATCACAACAGGACTGACTAAAGTCAGGTGCAATCACAACAGGCCTGGCTAAAGACAGGTGCAATCACAACACAACAGGACTGACTAAAGTCAGGTAAAATCTAGGGCTGTTAACGATTAATTTAAAATTAATCGTTAACTTTTGAAAAATTAACGATTAATTAATCGTTAATTTCGATTAAAGCCAAAAATTGAAATTTATTTTGTAATAAGTAACATTTGTTAAAATACTTGTCGAAAATCGAAATAACACTGGAGAGTTTTCTTTATATGACATCATTCAACCAACAACGCAGACAAGTTAAGTGACATTATTTGGTTCAACTGATGAGCGGGTCTTATTGACAATATAACCAGCCGAGCTGAACAATCGTTCACATAGCTTTAAATTGTATCAACAGAAGTTTCTGAAACTGTAGTGGATGTTTGGTTTGCAGGTGATATGTAAGCGAAGTGTTAGAACCATGGTAACTATGTCCCCTTTAAGCAGCGCGGGTGCGCAAATATTTGAACGACGCCACGCAGGAGTTTAGAATCACCGCGCAGCAAATTTTTTAAAATGTTGCACACAAAATGGACGTTGTGAAACTTTGCACACGAGTTTTTTTTTAACTTTGCACACGGACCAACGAAGCTTAGACTTAGAGGGAACATTGCATGGTAGGCAAACGATTATCTCAATGGAAACAATAAACTTTATCAATATTTTGAACATTCATGTAAGTGAATAGTTAAAAATCCAAATGTTCGTGTAATAGTCCGGAAATTAGTTTATATTTATCGGTCGAAATATTTTACTTTATGAATTCCAGTACATTTTAAGTGTTGGATCGATTAATCGTTAAAATAAATTTTAATGGTTAAAAAATTTTAACGATTAATCGAGAAATTAATCGTTAATTTCCGCAGCACTATCCAGTGCAATCACAACATAACAGGACTGAGTGAATCACAAGAGTTTTGCACTGTCTCCTTGTGTGTGTGTTGTGTGTGTTGTTGTTTTTTTTACAAATTCGAAAACATTTTTTTTAATGAAATCTTACTAAATATCCAGAAGCTGATGAATTTCCCTTTATTTTTCAAACAGGATTATCATTAGTATTTTTTAAATGTTTACTATAAATTTGGAGGAGGGGGAAGTTGTGCTAGCACCAGGTGGTACGTTTTCTGAAGTGGCGATCTCGTCATGTGATAAATACACGGCTCTACCGAAATAGGAGGGAAGCCCTTGGTCAAGCGGCAGCGCTTTCGGCTGTTGTACCGAGAGTCATCTGTTCAAGTCTCGGTGAAGGCAGGGTCTTGTTCCCGAGACTAAAGGTCGTCCCTGAGTCCACCCAGCTCCAAATGGGTACCTGACATAAGTCGGGGAAGTAAAGGTGGCGGGCCATTGTGATAGCCACACAATCCCCTCGTATACCGCGGCCATAAAAACTTGTGAACGCTGCTTCACTTGCCCCATAGGCCAGCATGGTCTGAAATTGGGACTTTACTTTTTTTTACCGTCACGGACCCCTGTACCTCAGAAGTCAGAAGCAACCATTTTCTGCACATACACGTGTGTAACATCTTTCCATCATCTTACAAAGGGCCACAAAAAGACAAGCGTCGCAGGAAAGAGTTAAAGTGATGCCATCGTTTCCCCGTGTCGGTGTGCTGGTGGTGGTGGTCGCTATGGCTATCGCCGTGAAATGGTTCAGTGACTACAAGATGGCTGAGGGATTCATCAAAAAGCCTAAGGAATCGTACGATTACATTATAGGTAAGATGGTTATCAGAATATTATATATAAACTTTAATAAGAATAAAGGATATCATTTACTATTAGGGCTCTTAAAGTGAAATGTCAAAACAGACCATTCTATATTAATTTTAATGAGAATAAATGGTTTTATAAATTTGAAGGCCCCTAAAGCGGTAAGTTGATACAATGAGCTGCCACTTCAATATTTTTAGGACCTTGAACTTTTCAGATTCATACATAATGTAATTTGCTCAAACTTATAAAATATATAAAAAGTTCTTGATCTGGGATAATTTGACCTTAAAAAAAAATGACGTAAATACTTTTAACTTTAGCTCTAGAGGCGTCTAAAATAATATATTTGTATACAACTGAAAATATCTTATTGCCTCATATATTATCAACATTATTTAAAATCAAGCCTTTTCTCATATCAAATGCAGTTGGCGCTGGGTCAGCTGGTGCCGTGGTGGCCAATCGGCTTTCAGAGAATCCTGACGTCACAGTGCTGCTAGTGGAGGCAGGGGGAGATGATCGGGGAATTCCGGAAATCTCCACTCCTGCCTTCGCCGTGGGTTTTCATGGAAACCCGAACATTGTCAACAAATATTTCACAGGTGAATATAGAAACTACATGTTAAACAGAGGACATGCTCACGGGGAAATACAAATAAAGTATTTGAAATGGGCAAAATACACATTTTTAAAACTAAATTCAATTGTACTATAGTGGAATATTTAGAAAATTTTATTTATGAGGATGTCTTTGATATTACCTATCTTTTTCATCTCAATGCTTCCAGAACCAACCAAAGAAAAGTATCAAACACTTAAAGCAGGACAAAGTCTGTGGCCCCGTGGTCGTGTCCTCGGTGGGACCAGCAGCATTAACTACATGATATACGTCCGTGGGTCCCGACACGACTACGACCGATGGGCAAACTACACCGGGGACGAGAAATGGGACTACGCCCATGTACTGCCGTATTTTATAAAATCAGAAAAGATGACGGATCCAAGTTTGAGCAAGTCCATGTATCACGGGACTCAAGGTCCACTTGGTGTTTCAAAGATCGAACCGCAAGATTTCATTTCGCACAGAGTTATAAAAGGTTTCCAAGAAATGGGAATTCCCTATAACGAAGATTACAACGGCGAAGGTATTTCCTTTGTCCAGCTTACTATTGAAAACGGTGAGAGGTCAAGCTCGGCCACTGCATTCATTCACCCAGTTCTACATCGAGCCAATTTGGACGTTCTGTTACGAGGGTTTGTTCAGAAAGTCATCATCAAAGAAAAGAAAGCAGTCGGCGTGGAGGTTATCCTCAATGGTAGGAAACACGTGGTAAGAGCCAAGAAAGAAATAGTTTTATCCGCTGGCGCCGTCCAGTCCCCGCAAATTTTAATGCTTTCAGGCGTGGGGCCCAAACGTCATCTGGAAGAACTGGGGATACCATTGGTCACCGACCTGCCTGTTGGCCAGAATCTTCAGGACCATCTTTACTTTGACTACCATTTCGGCCACAACGCATCGGCCGCGCGGGGACCTGAGGACTTGAATTCGTTACGGTCAATGGTTGAGTACACTTTATTCAGAACTGGACGCTGGGCAAACTTTGGCGTTGAGCTCAACTTTTTTACATCTGTCACGGAAGAGATGAAGAAGGTCGACTGGCCAGATCTGCAGCTGCTATTCGGGTCCGGGTGTTCTAACACACAGTACATGTCGCTGCTTAACATTGATGAGAAGATTGTGGAGGAGCTGGAGGCAAACAGAACAAACGTCACCAAATGCTGGTCATGTGTGCCCATTTTAGTTCGTCCCCTCAGTAGAGGTGTTCTCAAGCTGAAGAGCTCGGACCCCTTCGACGAGCCGCTGATTTATCCTAATTACTACGACAGACAAGAAGATGTCGATATCATCCGTAGAGGTATAGATATCTGCAGAAAACTGTCCAGGACTAAAACCATGTTGGACATCGGATCACATGAAGTAGATAGGAAGCTGAGTTTGTGTGGTCAGTACGAATACGACTCCCCCGATTACTGGACGTGCGCCATCAGATCTAGAACCTTGACGGTCTACCATCCCGTGGGGACGTGTAAGATGGGGTCAGCCAGTGACGTCACGGCGGTCGTCGATCCCGAGCTCAGGGTCAAGGGGTTGGAAGGACTCCGGGTGGCCGACGCCTCGGTCATGCCGTTCATCGTGTCCGGCAACACCAACGCCCCGACCATAATGATAGGAGAGATGGCCGCTGACATTATTCAGGGGAAACAACTCGATCCTGTAAAGTGAGTTCAACGTCCGCCGTAGGGAAGAATTTCAAAGATTTTTCGTTTCAACTTGTAATTCCAACATTGTGGTTACCAGATAAGTTGCAGTCATATATTTTTTAAAGATTCCGTTTGGTCGTATGAGACTTTGACGAGCTCATTTCACAAAGCTCACATTATGGCATTGACAGGTTCTGCTTCTATCATGGGATATAGGTCAGTAGGGGAGCTCCGGTATTTAAGGAAAAAAAAATTATAATGATTTTTTTGTCGTTAAGAATCGTTCGTGGAGCTTTGTCCAATGTTCTTGGGTCGTGCCCTAAGCGTCGTGCATCAAATCTGCGTTGAAAGTTACTTTGTCCAGTGTGCTTGGGTCGTGCCCTAAGCGTCGTGCATCACATCTCTGTTGAAAGTTACTTTGGATGGAACGGATTCACTAACCTCATGTCTCTGAGTCTATGACACATTGTCCAGTTGGCGAAAGTAAATGTCAGGTAAAAGAGAGAGGGGTGTGGGGAGGGGGGAGAGATTATGGGTTTGGTAGTAAGAATTTACGAAGTTACATAGAACAACTTTTTGAACTTTGAATAAAAAAATGCAAGATGTAAAAATAAAAATATTATTATTATATTAGTACTTTCAAAAAAAAATATTAAAAGTAGCATATTGTTTTGAGTTTCTTTAAATAAGTGAAACAAACATGTGAAGATAGATAAATTAAAATATTAGCGACAGCCAGTTCTTTACATTTTCCGAGAGTCCGTGATGTTGTCCTGGGTATCACATTGAATTATGTCTTAACCGAGTGGCTGAGCAGAGAGTGTGTTGTGAGTAGGGCTGTCAATATTGTCGAAAAATGCTGCCCGGGTATCCGTCCAAATTTCGAACGGGTTACCCGATCGAAACATAGCAAAATTTTCCCCGTCACGACCGCTATAAAATGCTACCTAGCCACCTTCCATGCACCTCATTTTACACAGTAGCTACACGGCCGACGTCTTAGGAGCCGTACATAAAGGACGTCAAGCGATTATGGCCGATTTTTTACACCTCGTCAAAGGTTGTCACAAAAACTTAGAGCTCCCTCCAATATGATATGACGTCGCAAAGATTTGCGTGCGCCCCCCCCTCCCCCCCCATTAAAGCCGTACTTCCTTTTTGAAAAAGAGCATGTGTCAAATAACTTTATTGTCATTTAAATTTGTATTTAATGTGAAGTTGAACTCTAAAAATTGCTACACGCTTAAATCCATGTAAATCGTCATTAAATAAATTGTAAGCAATCAAATATTTCAGTGGAGCTTTTATTTAAAGTTGCGCGTTTTGATGTGACGTCACATTTATTCTTAAACACATCCCTCCCCTCGTCACCAATGTGTGACCCCCTCCTCCCCTAGGTGCCTAACGTCATTTACGGACGGGCCCTTATCCATATTACACAGTAAGTAACTAATTTATTGACTTTAAAAACTTACACATTTCGGTGTATCCTTAAAATCAGTTTTTTTGGGACTCGGCGCACGCTGTAATGAACACAAAACACAGTCGAATGGAGGGAGGAAGGGTGATAGATAAACATCATCGACAATCGTAAACCCAATGTCAGCGTATTTCAAAGATCAAAGTTAGTGTCAAAGCAGGGGAACTTTTATTAACAAAATCAAACACGGCCTCTTTCATCTCTATATAGTCCATCCTTATTTTTGGCAGAGGAGATTTGTTTTCTTTATCTGATTTATTGTATTTCCCGTTGACAGATAGTTCTCCTTAGATGCATTTCACAGCATATATTTGAAACAAAAATTTTCGTTTGATAAATTGTTTCGCAAAAAAAAACAAAAAAAAAGACGCATTCGAGCCGAAGTTTGGTTAATATAGACATTTAAGCCACATTTTCACGGGTACCCGGGCGGAATTTTAATACCCGGGTAATCTCACCGGGTACCCGTTGACAGACCTAGTTGTGAGGACTATTTCAATATAAGGCATGTAACTAAAATTGAAGAGTAATACTGAGAAGATATAAATAGTTGAAGTAATTTTGAAATTTTTTGTCCAAAAATTAAAATGCATGTCAAAATAGGAAATATTCGTTGAAATTATTGTAACGCATTACTGCTATGAAATTCTTTTGCAGGAGGCATTCTTCAACTTTCATAAATGAAAGCATAATAAAATTTCTTCTACAGGAAATCCAAATCTTTGAAATCATATTTTATTTGGTGCTAGTCACCACCTCTGTATGTCTTTCTTGGCGTGCTGTCTTTTAAGGATCTGAAATTATTTCTATTGCCTCAGTAGGCTCTTAATATGTAGGTTTAAATTGTGTTTTTATTTTTAAAAAAATTAAATCTCATTTTTCACTCTTCTAAAGAATTACACATATAAAAATCTATTTTCGACACATTTCTTTTTATATTAAAAATATCCTTCATGAAAATGATTTCTGAAAAGGACTCATCGAAAAGAGAGAAGAAAAAAAAGAGTTAAAGTTCTTTAAATGAATTATGGAGAGACGTAGTGCTGATAAGCGTGGTCTTATGAGTCACCCTAAGTCGCCATTCAATGATTCCACGCTACAAACTACTTCTGTTGTTCCTTTTGGTATTAATCCGACACACAGACACAAACACAAACACACAAAAATTTAAAAAATAAAAAATGAAAGAAATATAATAAAAAAATAAGGCGATAAAATAAATTATTATCTTTTATGAAGTAGATTGGGGTAATGAGGCTTAATTGTATGATATAACATTGGTAGGACTTGTCATGGTGAGAAAAATTGTCCATACCCACCAGTGTTGCTTGACCGAAAGAAACTCATGTTCAATTATAAAGTCATCTCTACATTCCACAAACCCGATCTTTCAACAGACAATAATAATAATAATAATAATTGATAATTTATATAGCGCTGTATCCCAGTAAAGAACCGGGCTCACGTCGCTTTACATGGAGATCATAACATACATATAATAATTAAATAGCCATTCATACCATAATAACAACATAAAGGACAGTACATTACACATAAGCTACGCTAATCATTAAAACAAATGTTGTTTCATTAATTTTGTAAATACATTTTGAAAAGATGCGTCTTAAGTGCAGTCTTGAAGGACTTGGTAGTTGGAATAATACGGATGTGTAATGGTAGAGAATTCCATTGTTTGGCTAGACAAAAAGAGAATGACCTTTCGCCAAAAGTTTTAGTTCGTGTCTTAGGAACACAGAGAAGACAAAGGTTCATTAGGATTTTTGTCTTCTCAATGTTTACAATTAGTTACCACAGTTTAGAATATCTTATCCCGTGTGCAAGGGCAAACACATGCAAATTCTCATTCTTCCCGTCGAATTCCGGCGTAAGGGTTGACTGATAAAACCAGGAAAACCAAGACACAATCAACATTCACAACTCCAATAAAAATGCAAGACTAGACAAAAACCTTGGATTAGCGAAGGATGCAATAATCTTCTGTCTGTAATAGACATGATTAGATCTGCTGTAGATGCTAAGCTTGCATTCAGTGATGTCGTTCGTTTATAGCACTGTGTCGGCTGTAATTTTATCGTGTGTCTTAAACTGTTATAATCTCAAACCCATGCTCTAGTCTTGATATCAATATCACGTGACAGTGATGTTTTCGGTACAGATGTAGAGTCAAATTAATTCAGCCATATTGGATGATCTCAAAACACGTGATATCACGCGTAAGAAAAGTTAAGAGCTCGCCTGCTGCTCTCGCGATGTCTGGTTATCTTATCTTATCTGTTTACAGACACTCCTTCTATACAGAAGATTATTGCGTCCTACGCTTATCTATGGTTTGTGTTTAGTCCTGCATTTTTATTAGAGATTTAAATGTTGATAAAGTGTTGGTTTTCCTGGATTCTTCAGGCAACCCATTCCACGCCCTAATTCCGGACGGGAAGAAGGAAAACTTGTATGTGTTTGTTCTTGCATACGGAATAAGAAAGGTGTTTTTATCCTTATGTCTATCTGAGGGTTGTATTAAGTTATCTTTGTGTTGTATTTCTAAATTAGAATTAATTGCTTTATGTATGATTACTACTTTGCTCTTGGTTCTTCTATCCTCTAGTGTTTCAAGGTTTAATGATTTAACTAATGGTGTTACTCTTGTCAGTTTCGAATATTCTCCAGTAATGAATCTGGCAGCTCTTTTTTGAATTTGTTCTAGTTTATCAATGTTTTCTTTGGTGGATGGGTCCCATACAGAAGATGCATATTCTAGTGCAGGTCTCACCAAAGTGAGGTAGCATTTTAGTTTTATATCTCTATTACATTTGTTAAAGTTCCTTTTTATAAAGCCTAAGGTTTTGTTTGATTTTTTAATAACTTCATTGACATGGGGATTCCATGATAGTTTCTCATTTATTAAGACTCCTAAGTATTTTGCATCTTTAGTTTGGGTCAGTTCTTTTCCATGAATGTAATATTTTGAATTTATTTGTTTCTTTTTCTTTGTTACTCTTAACAGTTGACACTTTTCTGGATGGAAAGACATACTCCAGTTAGTTTCCCATTTTATCAATTCATCTAAGTCTTTTTGTAAAATTTTGCCATCTTGTTCTGATTTAATTGTTCTATAGATTATACAATCATCAGCAAATAGCCTAACTTTTGTACCTGTTGAGATGTTGTTGGGTAAATCATTTATATAAATTAAAAAGAGTAAGGGACCTAGCACAGTTCCTTGTGGAACTCCTGAGTTAACCTTTATTGGTGCAGATTTAGATCCATTAATTATTACAGTTTGCTCCCTGCCCAAAAGGAAGTCTTGGATCCAGTGATGTAAGGAACCTGAGATTCCAAAGTAGTTAAGTTTTTTAAGTAAACTAAGGTGGTTGTTTGTCAAACTGTACTTTCAGACCCCGCCCATTACCCGGCCAGGATATCAGTACGTCTGAGACAATTACCACCGAAATAGAAGTGGTAATGGGGGTAAGTAGTTTAACTGTTATTGCTAGCAGCGGGGCAGCGGTCTCTGCCGTACGAACAAGTGTAGAAAGAAGGGGAAAGAAACGATTCATATCTAAATTTAGATGAGATAACTACGAAGTTTACTTCCTTGTTAAATGTGGAATACAGAGTATTAAAAATCGTTGAAACACTCTGGCATTGTTCAACGGAATTCCTCATTTGAACTTAGCATTCGTAAAGTGTGTAAGCGGCGTTATATTTCTGTTTTTCGTGGTGTATTTATGTGATTTGTGACGTCGTTATTTGAATTTGTTACGTCCTTATTTGACTGTGTCACGTCCGTATTTGACTATGTGACGTCATTATTTGACTATGTGACGTCCTTCTTTGACTGTGTGACGTCATTATTTGATAGTGTGACGTCATTATTTGATTGTGTGACGTCCTTATTTGACTGTGTGACGTCCTTATTTGACTATGTGACGTCATTATTTGACTGTGGGATGTCCTTATTTGACAGTGTGACGTCATTTTTTGACTGTGTGACGTCATTATTTGACTGTGTGACGTACTAATTTGACTGTGTGACGTCCTTATTTGACTATGTGACGTCCTTATTTGACTGTGTGACGTCCTTATTTGACGGTGTGACGTCCTTATTTGACTGTGTGACGTCATTATTTGACTGTATGACGTACTAATTTGACTGTGTGACGTCATTATTTGACTGTGTGACGTCCTTAGTTGACAGTGTGACGTCATTATTTGACTGTGTGACGTCCTTATTGACTGTGTGACGTCCTTATTTGACTGGGTGGCGTTATTATTTGACTGTGTGACGTAGTAATTTGACTGTGTGACGTCATTATTTGACTGTGTGACGTACTAATTTGACTGTGTGACGTCATTATTTGACTGTGTGACGTCCTTAGTTGACAGTGTGACGTCATTATTTGACTTTGTGACGTCCTTAGTTGACAGTGTGACGTCATTACTTGACTGTCTGATGTCTTTATTTGACTGTGTGACGTCCTTATTTGACTATGTGACGTCATTATTTGACTGTATGACGTCATTATTTGACTGTGTGACGTACTTTTTTGACTGTGTGACGTCATAATTTGATTGTGGAACGTCATTATTTGATTGTGTGACGTCCTTATTTGACTATGTGACGTCCTTATTTGACTGTGTGACGTCCTTATTTGACTGTGTGACGTCCTTATTTGACTGTGTGGCGTCCTTATTTGACTGTTTGACGTCATTATTTGATTGTGTGACGTCCTTATTTGACTATGTGACGTCATTATTCGACGGTGTGACGTCATTATTGACTGTGTGACTTCCTTATTTGACAGTGTGACGTCATTATTTGACTATGTGATGTACTAATTTGACTGTGTGAAATCATTATTTGACTATGTGACGTCCTTATTTGAATGTGTGACGTCCTTAGTGGACTATGTGACGTCCTTATTTGAATGTGTGACGTCCTTATTTGACTGTGTGACGTCCTTATTTGACTTGTGACGTCATTATTTGATTGTGTGACGTCGTTATTTGACTATGTGACGTCGTTATTTGACTGTGTGACGTCCTTATTTGACTGTGTGACGTCCTTATTTTACTGTGTGACGTCCTTATTTGACTGGGTGGCGTTATTATTTGACTGTTTAATGACATAATGCTATTTATTTACACGCTTTTATTTAAGGCACACTGTTTGTATGTTGTATCTGTCCATCCATCCGTCAAATCTTGTAACGTAAAAGAAAAACCACTTCTGATGGTCTTAGAGATCTCAAAATTTTAACACAGATCTTGAATTACAATTTATTGTATCAAAATTTCAGATCGATCGACTGTACCGAAATTAAATTAATGTATTTTTTAGATTTTAGTTTATGTCTATATTATCGCTCACATCAGTGAACCACGCCTCAATTCACTCTAAAGGGATACAAGTAATTTCAATGTGTTGACGTCAGAAGTGAATTGTAAAGAGTTTTTATTATAAGTTAAAAAAGAACGTTACTTGTCAAGCCTTGCTGGTCGAAATGTTAGTGTGATCGATTGCCGAACCTGGAGGTACGCGATTCAATTTTCAGTTGGGTAAACTGTTTTCTTTTTTATATACATAAATTTGTAATTAATTATCTATCTTTTTACCACTATAATTGATAAGGTCGAAAAATCGATGAAATAAATTTTGAGACTAAAAAGTAGAAAATAAAATAATTTATCCACTGCACATAAAAGCGTGGGACGCTAATCACAACTCTCTATCATGTACAAGGCTGCGAAACATGAATACAAATTTGTATGAATATTAATAAACATTAAAAGTTTCACAACTTTGATCATATAAATGCTACTATCATATTAATTACAAATATTTATCTATATTAAAAGAATAGTTGCAAAGAGACATGACTTGTGATGAGTGCCCCACGCTTTTATGTGCAATCGAGAGGTTCAAGAATTTCACCTGTTATCATAGAAAATTGTTATTTTCTTCTTTTTAGTGCACTTTCTATATGTAAATAAAAGCGTGTCCTTTTAAAAAAAAAGATTTTCTTAAAGTATTTTATTTTACATTTTGATTACGCATTTCCACTTTGTGCTGACTGTTGTTTTTTGGGATTTTTCTTTTTTTTTAGCTTTCTGTGCCATATTTTGATCTGTGAACGGTCAATCAGTCAAGTAGATATTTTATTAATTCCATTTGAGCTGTTTCGAATAACGCAATATTTATCTTGAAAATCAAACAGACCATGCTGTTAAGTCACGTTAGAGATAATTATGTAAAACACTGATGTGCCGTTGTCGATATCTTTGACCATATGTTTGTTTTGTCAAAGTGTTGCCGATGATGACACATTAGTTCGCCCGCAGTCATTTTTATAACATTTTTGAGTTTCACGAGTCTTTTTTAATGAATTATACTCCAGTTACACAACTCTCTGTGTGGCTGTGTGTGTTAAATTGTGTTTATTAATTCTTATAGCAAGAAAAAAATAATTAGTTAAAACGGAAGTGCTGTTGATTTTTGACAATTCAACAGTTTGTTTTCAAGATATTTTGGCACTGATCAGAATTGAGAAGTAAGGGGAAACAACTTTGTGTACATGAGTTGGGAGTGGGATGGCTTGCATGAAATTACTGCCTGGAATTAAGTGCTCGGATGCTAATAACGGGAAAGCGCGAAGTCGTGGGGGTGTCCATTTAATTAGTTCGCCCCAAATTTCTGATCACACTCTTGGCGGATTTACGCTGATTAAAGATGTTTCTAGTGATAGCCCTCGGCGTGAGCTCGGGTAAGTGATGATTCTGGGAGGGGTGAAAATGAGAGCTGAGGAAAGTAAGGGTGGGGCCAACGAGTGCTGGGTCAAGTGGAGGTTAGGGGGCGGAAGGTGGGGAAGTGGCCGGACAAGACAGAAAGGAGAAATAAGGTGGTGGGTGGGGTGGGGGTGAACATAAAGATGATATTTGCTTGTTGCTGTGGATTAAGATTGAATTATTGTTGTGATGGTTATTTCGCTGATGTGTTGCAGGATAAACATGATTTTAAAATATAGCAGAAGATGGGAGAACAATGGGGAGCAGAGAGGAGAGAAAGGCAAGGAACAGAAGGCTGAGATAGCAGAAGATAGGAGAACAATGGGGATCAGAGAGGAGAGAAAGGCAACGGACGAAAGGCTAAGAAAAGGAGAGAATATTAGGTAGAGAGAGAAAGAGGGAGAGAGAAGTGTAGACAAGGGAGATAATATGAGACTGGGAGAGAGAGAGAGATAGAGAGAGAGAGAGAGAGAGAGAGAGAGAGAGAGAGAGAGAGAGAGAGAGAGAGAGAGAGAGAGAGAGAAATTTAAGGAAAGGAGAAAGAGAAGAAAAAAAAGAAAATAATTGGAATTGTAAGGAAGTGCATGCAAGCGAGAGAAGTATTGACAAGGGAGAGAGTAGTATGAAAAGATGTGTGGGCAAGAAGATGGGAATACATGCTTTATTCGGTGAAACTGACAGAATTACTTGAAAGATGAAGGTGAAAAGATGAAATGAAGAGTTAGACCGAGGTGAAACGAGGCCAAACAAAATTTCTTAGGTCCCCAAAAACGTCGTTAGATTTCTTTTCTAAACATAATGGGCGGAGCAAATATTAATAGACACAAGGAAAAGTACACAATGAAGGAAAAAAAGAAACAAAGGTAGAACATTTCGTAAACGTAGAAAAATGAAAAGGTTTAGTAAAGAATATATTTGAAATAATCCAAAACTAAAACATAAGATATTAGAGGAAGGCGTGGTTTCAGGCAAAACATTTATTATATGAGCTTTTGAAAACAAGTTGCGTCGTTGTAACATCTTAATATCTTTATGAAGTAAACAGACATGAGGGGGAAAAAAAGTCATAGACATTTCTTTTTATTGTTCGTGATATAAAATCTGTTTGAAAGCTGTTGTCATGGAGCCAGAGAATGGCTTGCGTCGAGCTTAACAGCTTTCTTTTGAATTTTCTTTTTAAAATGTCATTCTAGAATTAGCAGTTATAAAAGTTTAATCAGCCTTTATGATTGTCTCGAATTTTAACGAGCAAATAACGTTAGTGGTAACGGTGGTCTGTGGAGGAAATGGAGATAAAAGGGAATAAAAGCTCGGGAAAAGATCATTAAAAGTAGGCGAGGGATAGGGAGAGAACAATAGGGACCAGAGACAAGAGAATAGGCCAGGGGAGAATAGGCTGAGAAAGGGAGAGAATATCAGAGAGAGAGAGAGAGAGAGATGTAGGCAAATGAGTTAATATGAGAGAGAGAGAGAGAGGGAGAGAGAGAGAGAGAGAGAGGGGGGAGAGAGAGAGAGCGAGAGAGAGCGAGAGATAGAGGGAGAGAGAGCGAAGTTTTAGGAAAGGAGAGACAAATAGGAAATAATAGGAATTGTAAGGAAGTGTATGCAAGGGAGAGAAGGTCTGACAAGGGAGAGAATAGTAGGAAAAGACGTGTAGGTAAAGAAAGTGAAAAGTAAGGAGTTTGTTAAAATTTACCAGAGATAGAGAGATATATGCAAGGGAACAAGCGATGGATAAATGGGTTGAAATTTTTAAGAAAGGCAAATCGACAAGTGAGCGTTTGTAAGATATGTAAGCGTTTTATTTATTCATTTTCTATTTTGGTGTGTCTATTTTGTTATTATTTTTTTCAAATGGCTGATGGAGACGACAATGGAAAACAGTAACATAATGTAATATTAGTCTTATCCTCAATAAAAAGCGTTAATGTCTTTTCCTATAATTATGAAACAGTAGATACAAAAAAGCCTCTGATTTAAACAAAACATAGCAATGCTAGCATTAAAAAATATACATAGATTACACCATAATGAGGGATTTAATGTTTTGATTTTAAAAAAAAATTAGTTACATGCAACTTACCGATGACGTAAAATTCGAGGAATACTCCGACAACCACACCGATCGCAAGCACTTTCTTCAAGAAAACCATCTTCAGCACTGAACAGTCCAGGCCCGCAAGCCAACCTCAGCTACAACACCGTCGCGTTGTGATCAATAAATTACCACTTATTCCTCGTGCCTGGCAGGCGGCTCTTAACGGCCGATATCTTCTAATGTCTATGTATCTATATGTAATGTTTCTCTTTTAATGGTTTCAGCTTTTTTTCTTTTCCATTTCCTTTTTTTTTAAATGTGTAATTTCTCAAGCAAGCAAGGCTGGAAGATTATTCCTCGGCTTAAATTAAAGGAAAGATGTTTGCGGTGGACGCGCCAACTTAGTTAGCCTCGCTTTGATACGATGAACTGTAGGGTGAATCCGACAATGAAGTCTTGTTATCGCGTTTCACACGGTGCGAAGCCTGGCTCAAAGATGAAAGTGATATTCGCCTCTCCTTTCTCTGAGGAAGAAAAGTAATATCATATGTAAAGACCAATCACGCCGCTGGTGTATTATTACAGCGGTGACGTAATGATGAAAACACTTTGGGTGTGAGAGTAGGGTCATAAATTATGAATGTGCTTGGATAGGAGAAATCGGTGCGTACTTCCATTAGGGTCGTTCATTAAACAGAGAGTTGAAACCTTCTAACATTATAAATGCTCAGTGGTTGCATGCTTATACGATATGGGGCGGGGAAATAGGAGCGTTTAGATTAAGAGGTGATTTTAATTACTCTGGCTAAACATAAACTATTCCATAAACAGGTGGTCTTAACAAGTACCTTTTGTTATTTATGATTAAGCATCTATGTTTGTAACATAATATAAAGATAAGATAAAAAGAAATGAAATCCAGAATCTTCCTTCCTGCGGCTTTCAGTGTTGACTCCTCTTGATGACGTCACACCGTTAGGACGAGCGAATTAGAGAAGCCCTATTTCAATACTGTTGTGAGTCTGTTTTCTTTGAGATCCTCCATAAGTGAAAGAAAATTTTCGAAACAAGAACAGCGTGTCAAAATAACAGGGTGTCAGAAGAAAATGGTGTCAACATAAAATGGTGTCAACAGAAAATGGTGTCAACAGAAAATGGTGTCAATAGAAAATGGTGTCAATAGAAAATGGTGTCAATAGAAAATGGTGTCAACAGAAAATGGTGTCAATAGAAAATGGTGTCAACAGAAAATGGTGTCAATAGAAAATGGTGTCAACAGAAAATGGTGTCAACAGAAAATGGTGTCAATAGAAAATGGTGTCAATAGAAAATGGTGTCAACAGAAAATGGGGTCAATAGAAAATGGTGTCAATAGAAAATGGTGTCAATAGAACAAGTTTTCAACATAATAAGGTGTCTACATGAACAAGATTTCACCAGATTGTCCACAGGGACTGTTTATGATCACCCCCACCCGTCATCTATCAATAAACACACAAACAATAACAGTGCCGCCAGTGCTGTGTTGTGATGTGTGCATCACGTGGTAGATTATTCGGGGTGGGGGGGGGGAGGGGACTGGACGCCAAAATGGACAGAAAGGTTTAGAGTTTAGAGTTTAGAGATTAAAGTTTAGAGTTTAGAGTTTACTTGTGCCGGTTTACTCACCAAATCGATATTAAAATAATAAATCGGGAGCCTGTACAGCAGACGACTCAGAATTTCTACCGATAAGTCTGATGATCTATGAGTGTGGGCGGGGGGGGGGCAGAGGCGTAACTGGGTTTTTGACGCCCTTGACTAATTTATTTTTGGCTCCCTTTATTTAAATAAACATTTTAAAAATTAGAGATTTAGCGGCGCACTTTTGAACTGGCGCATCCCGGCGCCCTTGGCAACTGCCCCAATGCCAAGCCGTTGTTACGCCACTGGGCGGGTGGGGGGGGGGAGTTCTCCGCACTTACTGACACCACAGCTGTGGCGACTTTCCTGAGTGAGTTTTATTAACAGTAATTATTTATACACAAATTAAATTGGAATAAACCAGCGATGGGCACCGTTAAAGTCAGTATTTGAGTAGAAAAATAGCAGATAAAATTAAACTAATAACTATCATGTTTTCAGACAAATACAAAAAAAGAGTGTCTTCGATTCCAGGATTTTAACCAATGTTTCTTAAATGCCATTAGTGGGTGCTGTTTAAATTAAATGAGTGGGTGCTGTTTAAATTAAATGAGTGGGTGCTGTTTAAATTAAATGAGTGGGTGCTGTTTAAATGCCATGAGGGGTGATGTTTAAATGACTTGATTGGGTGCTGATTAAATACCATGAGTGGGTGCTGTTTAAATGTCATGAGTGGTTGCTGTTTAAATGTCATGAGTGGTTGCTGTTTAAATGTCATGAGTGGGTGCTGTTTGAATGACATGAGTGGGTGCTGTTCAAATGACATGAGTGGGTGCTGTTTAAATGCCATGAGTGGGTGCTGTTTAAATGACTTGAGTGAGTGCTGTTTAAATGACATGAGTGGGTGCTGTTTAAATGTCATGAATGGGTGCTGTTTAAATGACATGAGTGGTTGTTGTTTAAATGACATGAGTGGGTGATGTTTAAATGACATGAGTGGTTGCTGTTCAAATGACATGAGTGGGTGCTGTTTAAATGACATGAGTGGGTGCTGTTTAAATGACATGAGTGGGTGCTGTTTAAATGCCATGTGTGGGTGCTGTTTAAATGACATGAGTGGGTGCTGTTTGAATGCCATGAGGGGGTGCTGTTTAAATGACATGAGTGGGTGCTGTTTGAATGCCATGAGTGGGTGCTGTTTAAATGACATGAGTGGGTGCTGTTTAAATACCATGAGTGGGTGCTGTTTAAATTTCATGAGTGGTTGCTGTTTAAATGCCATGAGTGGGTGCTGTTTAAATGACATGAGTGGGTGCTGTTTGAATGCCATGAGGGGTGCTGTTTAAATGAGATGAGTGGGTGCTGTTTGAATGCCATGAGTGGGTGCTGTTGAATGCCACGAGTGTGTGCTGTTTGAATGCCATGAGTGGGTGCTGTTTAAATGAAATGAGTGGGTGCTGTTTGAATGCCATGAGTGGGTGCTATTTAAATGACATGAGTGGGTGCTGTTTGAAAGCCATGAGTGGGTGCTGTTTAAATGACATGAGTGGGTGCTGTTTGAATGCCATGAGTGGGTGCTGTTTAAATGACATGAGTGGGTGCTGTTTAAATGTCATGAGTGGGTGCTGTTTAAATGTCATGAGTGGTTGCTGTTTAAATGCCATGAGTGGTTGCTGTTTAAATGCCATGAGTGGGTGATGTTTAAATGACATGAGTGGGTGCTGTTTAAATGACATGAGTGGGTGCTGTTTACATGACATGAGTGGGTGCTGTTCAAATTACATGAGTGGGTGCTGTTTAAATTACATGAGTGGGTGCTGTTTAAATGACATGAGTGGGTGCTGTTTAAATACCAAAAATGGGTGCTGTTTAAATGACATGAGTGGGTGCTATTTAAATGCCATGAGTGGGTGCTGTTTAAATGACATGAGTGGGTGCTGTTTAAATGACATGAGTGGGTGCTGTTTAAATACCAAAAATGGGTGCTGTTTAAATGTCATGAGTGGTTGCTGTTTAAATGTCATGAGTGGGTGCTGTTTAAATGTCATGAATGGGTGCTGTTTAAATGACATGAGTGGGTGCTGTTAAAATGACATGAGTAGAGGCTGTTTAAATGACATGATTGGGTTCTGTTTAAATGACATGAGTGGGTGCTGTTTGAATGCCATGAGGGGGTGCCGTTTAATGCCATGAGTTGGTGCTGTTTAATGCCATGAGTTGGTGCTGTTAAATGCCATGAGTGGTTGCTTTTTAAATGCCATGAGTGGTTGCTGTTTAAATGTCATGAGTGGGTGCTGTTTAAATGTCATGAGTGGTTGCTGTTTAAATGCCATGAGTTGTTGCTGTTTAAATGCCATGAGGGGGTGATGTTTAAATGACATGAGTGGGTGCTGTTTAAATGCCATGAGTGGGTGCTGTTTAAATGACATGAGTGGTTGCTGTTTAAATGTCATGAGGGGGTGCTGTTTAAATGACATGAGCGGGTGCTGTTTGAATGCCATGAGGGGGTGCTGTTTAAATGCCATGAGTGGGTGCTGTTTAAATGACATGAGTGGTTGCTGTTTAAATGTCATGAGGGGGTGCTGTTTAAATGACATGAGCGGGTGCTGTTTGAATGCCATGAGGGGGTGCTATTTAAATGCCATGAGTGGGTGCTGTTAAAAAGAAAACGCTGGCAAACTTTGAATGTGTCATCCTTATGCCCAACTGTATTTGAATACAGTATTCAGATAGACATATCGATTTTAAAAAAAAGACTTTTCGTATTTTGTATGCAAGAACAATCTCATAAAGGGTATGTTCTTCCGGTTCGGAATTCGTTCGTGGAATGTCTGAGGAAACCAGGAAAACCAACACTTTATCAACATTTTAAACTCTAATAAGAAAAAGCAAGTCTGGACATAAACCATGAAGAAGCATAGGACGCCATAATATTATGTATATAAGTTGCGTCTGTAATAGATAAGATAAGAATACAAACAAATATTTATCTAGGAAACGGCATTGAACATTTTCACATGATACGGGCGTACTTCAGGCACCCGTGTCAAGAATCGGACACAAGAGTGACGTAACTTCCGGCTATTAAGATGGCCCCTGTCAGCGCTAATGAACCATAACAATAATTCACCTTGTCATTTACAGGCATGGCTTCCGGTGTTTGTCTAGAACTCATGTCCTCGCCCAGTCTGTCAGGTGTACTACATAACGGGACGGACACGATAACCGGACACTCGGCCTTGAAATCTTTGTGTTCGTTATATCTTCTTTAAATAGGGAGGTGAAATAATATTATCATATAACATCGCTAGGCAAACATCAGCTCCAAATTTGGATGATACATAACATAACATTAGGCTTCGGACTAAATGAGGCTCTACTTCTTAAATGGAAAACTGATCACAAAGAACGCCCCCCCAAAAAATGTGGCAAAAAGGCAACAAAATAAAATGATCATGATGCCTCAAAATGTAAATAGATATTTTTTAGTTTTTTTGTTTGAAGAACTCTGCCTCATGCTAGTTGAACATAGATAGTACTTATCTGTGACGCAAACCTCGATAGTACTTATCTTTCAGGCAAACAGACTGGCAAGTCCTGACTACAGACTGCCAAGTCCTGACTACAGACTGCCAAGTCCTGACTACAGACTGCCAAGTCCTGACTACAGACTGCCAAGTCCTGACTACAGACTGCCAAGTCCTGACTACAGACTGCCAAGTCCTGACTACAGACTGCCAAGTCCTGACTACAGACTGCCAAGTCCTGACTACAGGACATCAAGGATCCTGCTTGAAACGCTCCTGAAGGCAACCCAACCAACTCTTGTCTGACAACCCAACCAACTCTTGTATGACAACCCAACCAACTCTTGTCTGACAATCCAACCAACTCTTGTCTGATAACCCAACCAACTCTTGTCGGACATGCGGACGCACCTTTCGGGCAAGACTAGGGCTAATAAGCCACCAAGGGACACAAGGCTTGAAAATCACATGTCTTTTATGAGAATGGTCCACGACGATCACAAAGGACACAAAACAACAACAACAAAAAACATACATATATTCTAATCTAATCCATTATGTTTAAATCGCAGCCTAAGCATGCATTTTGTCTTCTGTTTATTTCAGCTAACGATTTGTTACAAAGATTAAATAATTTAATTTAAATTTCCATTTTCAGTCTGTTTATGATGTGTTACAATGATTTAGTTTCTGATGTGTTACAATAATTTAGTTTCTGATGTGTTACAATAATTTAGTTTCTGATGTGTTACAATAATTTAGTTTCTGATGTGTTACAATAATTTAGTTTCTGATGTGTTACAATAATTTAGTTTCTGATGTGTTACAATAATTTAGTTTCTGATGTGTTACAATAATTTAGTTTCTGATGTGTTACAATAATTTAGTTTCTGATGTGTTACAATAATTTAGATTCTGATGTGTTACAATAATTTAGTTTCTGATGTGTTACAATGATTTAGTTTCTGATGTGTTACAATAATTTAGTTTCTGATGTGTTACAATAATTTAGTTTCTGATGTGTTACAATAATTTAGTTTCTGATGTGTTACAATGATTTAGTTTCTGATGTGTTACAATGATTTAGTTTCTGATGTGTTACAATAATTTAGTTTCTGATGTGTTACAATGATTTAGTTTCTGATGTGTTACAATGATTTAGTTTCTGATGTGTTACAATAATTTAGTTTCTGATGTGTTACAATGATTTAGTTTCTGATGTGTTACAATGATTTAGTTTCTGATGTGTTACAATGATTTAGTTTCTGATGTGTTACAATGATTTAGTTTCTGATGTGTTACAATGATTTAGTTTCTGATGTGTTACAATGATTTAGTTTCTGATGTGTTACAATGATTTAGTTTCTGATGTGTTACAATGATTTAGTTTCTGATGTGTTACAATGATTTACCGTGACATTTATAATCTCAAAGATGGTAGAATATTAATTTACATGGAAGTTAACGCGTTGGTAATTGGCTGCCACTGATACTATCAGCTGTCACGTGTCTGTGTTCTGAGAAATGTGGGCTTGAGATTTTGTCCTGACGTGTCATCTCGATGTGAGTTTCACAAGCATTTACTTTCAGTAGGACTGACGTAGCCTTTTTTAAGTAGGCTTGGTGTTTCAACAAAGTCTGGACGGATAGATGTTCATGCTTGTCAAATATATTGAAAAGCTTCTCTCTGCCCATGCTTATGTCATCCAGAACGTAAACATTTGATTCATTAATGGTAGCGTTCGTTCGAGTAATAATAATAAACAACCCTGTAAAAACAAAGTTTTTTTTACTATAAATCCCTTATATATGAGACATAACTAAAAGTATTGATTATGTTCAAACGTGACAAACATTTACAGACAGAAACCGACTGATCTCCCCTTGCTGTAAACCGGGGGATGGGGGAGGTGTGGTATTCGATGGCTGGCGTGAACTCAAGCAAGGGACACGTGATTGCAAACAACAGACGCTACATTGACTTATATTGAGATAAACTAAAAATGCATTAATTTAATTACGGTACATTCAATCGATCTGAAATTTTTATATGATGCATTGTTAGGTGATACGAGTCTATGTGCAAATTTCAGCTCGGTAGCATCACGGGAAGTGTGTCATGTTTGACTTTTGTTTTTCCGCCCTTCCGCGAGCGACATACACAGAGAGATGACGACAGACAAGACGTTGAAGTTAATATAAGGGATTTAAAAATAACTATGTATGTGTATTCTAATTTTAATCTTCTGGTTTAAATGTGTGTTTCTTTACATGCTCAAATCACATGTAAAAACGTTTATACCTAAATTGATTTTTTACTTTGATATATGAAGTGATGTTATCGTAAACTAATGACTTCATCGTCAAATGCTAAGTTTTTGACCCAGACTACATGAATATTGCCATCTACAACAGGATTTATATATAGCAAGACATCCATGGCCTAATTTCAGAGTCTAATCCATTGCGCAATGTCTACATCTAAAAGTCGAAGAGAAAATATGTAATTGTAGCCGACTCAGTTTCAGCTGTTCGTGTTTCAAAAACATTCAATTCTCTTTAAATATACGGGAGTTGTTTAATTAAACTGTTTTACTTTAATAAAAAATATTTTACATGTTTAATTCTTTGGGAATGGAAAGATTTGTTTCACCCCAAAATGCAGCTCGTCTCTCAGTGTAACAAAAATATATTTCATTTAAGATTTTTTCTGGACAAAGCAATGTCAGTTTCTTTTTTTTAAAATATAGGCAAAACATCCTTGCTATAGAATCTAGGGTCTGCTTATTTTAATAACATTGAGATTTTTATGTCATTTTTATTACATATCACATATCACATATCACATATCATATATCACATATCACATATCACATATCACATTCACATATCACATATCACATATCACATATCACATATCACTTTGGCCGAGTCTCTATTTAAAGCCTACATGTAAGCTCACTATTTCCATGAAAAACTTGACCTTCACATTTGTTGGTGATCCAACATTTTGTTTTTGTTCCTTCACTTCCAAAATCTTGCTTTTAAAAATTAATTCTTATCTTCATTTAATCCATTTAGTCTACATTTTAAGCGTATTTTATCTGATGACTTTGGTCTATTTAATTAAAACAAATTGAAAAATTGTTCAGCCGATAGACCATACTTTTTTTCTCTACTACATTTTGTATTATTTTAACTACGCATACTTGAATACAGATGAAGTCAGGTATAAGTTATTTAATCTTAATATTATATTCTGATTTCACTAAGATTACCACATGGTGATATGACTTTAAGCAGACCAGGATATAATAAAGAGGACTTACAAAAATTGATATCATTTTCATACTAGAGAACTCAAAATTAGTTCCGAAACTATCGATTTTTTTTTGTTCATACCTCGAGTGTTTCAGCTTTTGTTGTCAGTAGAGCTTCTAGATTTATATATAAAATAAGTGCCTGCTTCAAAGAAACCAACACCAAATTTGATCATTTCAACTTCAGAAAAATATTACGAAATATTGAACACTTAGGGATTATGTGATTATCACCCAGTCAAGTTGTTTGGGACTGATTACGATGACGCTCCCGGTATGTGCCTGAAACGCCAATGTCCCAAAAATTGCCATGTTCCTCAAATGCCTATGTCCTTAAAATTGTCATGTACCCAAAATGCCTATGTGACTAAACTGCCATATATAGAAATAAAGGAGACATTTTATATATATATTTATATATATATATATTTATATATATATATATATATATATATATATAATGTCAAAGCTGTTATATACATCATTAGTGTGCTTGTAATAGATTACCATAATTTGTGGTCAATAATGAAATTGTCACATTTGCGATATAAACCTAGAATTTTAAGCTATGTCTTTGACTTCAAGTGTTACAAAACAATGTAAAACCAAGATTCAATTGAGTTGAATGATTGTGGATAACAATATACGTTTATAACATAGATTCATTCACTCTGTCTGACTAGATACAACAATATATATGTATAATATCATATGTAAAATGATAGAGCCATTGGAGCTATCTGACAATAAAACACAATATACGTCAACACGTCATCAGCCATTGATTAGTCTCAGTGTAAGAGATTTTCAGAGCATTGATATTTGAGCCCTGGAATATAAGCAATTACAATCTAACTTCACAAACATACGAACTAAGAATTTAGAATTGGCTTCATTTTCACTCAGCAGATCAGATACTCAGCAGCCATTGCTACTTTCTTGCCCTGCTCCATCCATCCATCCATCCATCCATCCATCCATCCATCCATCCATCCATCCATCCATCCATCCATCCATCCATCCATCCATCCATCCATCCATCCATCCATCCATCCATCCATCATCCATCCATCCATCCATCCATCCATGCCATCCATCCATCCATCCATGCATCAATCCATCCATCCATCCATCCATCCATCCATCCATCCATCCATCCATCAATCCATCCATCCATCCATCCATCCATCCATCCATCCATCCATCCATACATCCATCCATCCATCCATCCATCCATCCATCCATCATCCATCCATCCCACCATCCACTCACCCATCCCACCCATCCATCCATCCATCCATCCATCCATCAATCCATCCATCCATCCATCCACCCAACCATCCCATCACCCACCATCCATCCATCCACCCATCCATCAATCCATCCATCCATCCATCCATACATCCATACATCCATACATCCATCCAACCACCCACTCACCCACCCACCCATCCATCCATCCATCCATCCATCCATCCATCAATCCATCCATCCATCCATCCATCCACCCAACCACCCACTCACCCATCCATCCATCCATCCATCCATCCACCCATCCACCCATCCATCCATCCATCCATCCACCCATCCATCCATCCACCCACCCATCCATCCATCCACCCATCCATCCATCCATCCATCCAACCATCCACTCACCCACCCATCCATCCACACATCCATCCATCCATCCACCCATCCACCCATCCATCCATCCATCCACCCATCCATCCATCCATCCATCCATCATCAATCCACCCATCCATCCATCCATCCATCCATCCACCCATCCATCCATCCACCCATCCATCCATCCATCCATCCACCCAACCACACACTCACCCACCCATCCATCCATCCATCCATCCACCCATCCATCCATCCATCCATCCATCCATCCATCCATCCATCAATCCATCCATCCATCCATCCATCCATCCATACATCCATACATCCATCCATCCATCCATCCATCCATCCACCCAACCACCCACTCACCCACCCATCCATCCATCCATCCATCCATCCATCCATCCATCCATCCATCCATCCATCGATCTATCTATCCATCTATCCATGTATACCTAAATTCTGCTACGTGTTTTTTTATCTTTTCATTCTCTTAATTTTCTATAGAGTTCTTTTCTCATTCCTCCCATCAAAAATAGTTTGTTTTATCTTAAAACAACAAAGTTATTATTTAGCCTTTGAAACAAATGTTTTTTTAGCATTTGACAAAAATGTCTTATTTTAGCCCATTAAAACAAAGGCCTTATTTTAACCTTCTGACAAAAATATCTTTTTTTACCCTTTCACAACACATTATTATTAAATCTTTTATATTAACTCGTGGCGTCTGGTTGCTTGATTGTTTGCCGAAAAAACTTTTGATCTATTTTTAACCCACTTCCCCGTAAGCTAGCGAGCTGAAATTTTGCAGGCAGAACTATGGTGACGATAAAAATGGTCTATCAAAGTTTCACATCGATCGAATGTACTCTAATTAAATTAATGAATTTTTAAATTATCTCTATGTATGTCTATGTAGCATTGACATTTTTTTAAAGTAGACTGTCGTGGTGCGTATTATATTGAAGAACCTTTTTAAAATTTTCCTGTCGCGCAGAGCGGTGCTTAATATAGTGACCATACTTTTTTTAATATATTCCCGATCTGTACATGTTTATGCTAATCGGTCGCGCGGTGCTTATTATGTTAAACATGTTTGTATAACCCTATTTCCGTGATCAAATCTAGCTGAAATTTAGCAGGCAGACGGTAGTAGTTTTTTTATGCAATTTCCCTTGGAAAAATTGCGTTTATAGATTCAAAATGTCTGTCAAGCTTGACAATGCAACTACTTCTGAACCATACCAGATAGATGGCTCGGGTCTTTTGCAAATATGTGAAGGAGGTCCCAAGTATGGGCAACGTCCAAAAAAAATAACGAAAAGGTTTACTGGATTTCCTGGAAAATAAAATAAAAAAGGAAAATATAAGTATTTTGTCAATTTCTCGCCAACCAAAACATCTATCGGTTTGAAACAAACGTGAAACAATAGCTCATAATCTTCTTATCTTATCTATACAGACGCTCCTTCTATGCAGAAGATAGTTGCGTCCACAGACCATGACAGATGATCTGTTGGCAAGTGATGCAGCATTCACAGGCCACGGCTTTGTGTGGGTTCCACGCATTACCCAGCCGCCTAACTACATGTAGTGTTAGGTACCCATTCGGAGCGGGGTGACTCAGGGACGCCCTAGGCCCCGGGAACAAACCCTTGCCTTCACACGGATTCGAACCCGTGACCATCGGTACGACAGTCCAGTGCGCTGCCACTCGACCACCGCGTGGCAATAATAATATTTAGAACAATTTGAAGAATGCATTTTTCAAAAATCTATTTTCATTCGACTCCCGTAATTTTAGAAGCAATTTTTTTAAAGCAGTTGTTTTGTTTAATTTAAAAGTTATTGATTTGAAATATCTTTTAATGTAATCTAGAATGATAGTTAACGGGATTTCCCCGCTTTGTGAATGCTAGATTGTTGCGTGGTGCGCATTATATTGACACATTCTAGGTGTGATGTAGCGTGAGGGGATAAAACGTCATATTGTGTTCACTTTCAGAATTACATGTTTGAATCGACTTTTAATGTAGTCTAGATTGTTTTCTCTTGAATGAATAATCGGAAATTCATTTTTTGGAAATTGCGTTTAAATACTCATTCGAGTTTTTATTACCTGTTTTAAAATACAAGCTAAATCGGTCTTTTATTGGTAAACAGTTGCGAAAGTGCGTACATTAAAATTCTTTTAAAATGTGTAAAACAAGTTATTAAAACATTCAAAAAAATAAATAAAATGAATAAATAAGGTAAGTGCAGATGATTAATAATATTTTAACGCTTCTGGTAGAGCAGTCGAATCTTGTAGAATGTAGAAAAAACCTTGATGATCTACATTCTACAATAACAACACCGATATTCAATGTACATGCAGAAATCACCTATGCCCCGCTCGTAAGACGACCCCAAAATTTTCCCCCTCGATTTAGTCCCCCAAAAAGTCGGCCTAAGAACGAGTATATGCTGTAAATAAAACTAGCTCCTACCTAACAAATATTTGCCATTATTATGACCGCTAATCACTTTTTACTACACCTATAGCAGATCACTGCGCCGTATCCAAATAATACATGTATTTGTAAGCAAACAAGTGAATCAGCCTGGCAGGTTGTGCTTATTTATTTCTAAGTTCTTATCTTATCTTATCTGTTTACAGACGCTCCTTCTATACAGAAGATTATTGCGTCCTACGCTTATCTATGGTTTGTGTTTAGCCCTGCATTTTTATTAGAGATTTAAATGTTGATAAAGTGTTGGTTTTCCTGGATTCTTCAGGCAACCCATTCCACGCCCGAATTCCGGACGGGAAGAAGGAAAACTTGTATGTGTTTGTTCTTGCATACGGAATAAGAAAGGTGTTTTTATCCTTATGTCTATCTGAGGGTTGTATTAAGTTATCTTTGTGTTGTATTTCTAAATTAGAATTAATTGCTTTATGTATGATTACTACTTTGCTCTTGGTTCTTCTATCCTCTAGTGTTTCAAGGTTTAATGATTTAACTAATGGCCTTACTCTTGTCAGTTTCGAATATTCTCCAGTAATGAATCTGGCAGCTCTTTTTTGAATTTGTTCTAGTTTATCAATGTTTTCTTTGGTGGATGGGTCCCATACAGAAGATGCATATTCTAGTGCAGGTCTCACCAAAGTGAGGTAGCATTTTAGTTTTATATCTCTATTACATTTGTTAAAGTTCCTTTTTATAAAGCCTAAGGTTTTGTTTGATTTTTTAATAACTTCATTGACATGGGGATTCCATGATAGTTTCTCATTTATTAGGACTCCTAAGTATTTTGCATCTTTAGTTTGGGTCAGTTCTTTTCCATGAATGTAATATTTTGAATTTATTTGTTTCTTTTTCTTTGTTACTCTTAACAGTTGACACTTTTCTGGATGGAAAGACATACTCCAGTTAGTTTCCCATTTTATCAATTCATCTAAGTCTTTTTGTAAAATTTTGCTATCTTGTTCTGATTTTATTGTTCTATAGATTATACAATCATCAGCAAATAGCCTAACTTTTGTACCTGTTGAGATGTTGTTGGGTAAATCATTTATATAAATTAAAAAGAGTAAGGGACCTAGCACAGTTCCTTGTGGAACTCCTGAGTTAACCTTTATTGGTGCAGATTTAGATCCATTAATTATTACAGTTTGCTCCCTGCCCAAAAGGAAGTCTTGGATCCAGTGATGTAAGGAACCTGAGATTCCAAAGTAGTTAAGTTTTTTAAGTAAACTAAGATGGTGAACTTTGTCAAATGCTTTTGAGAAGTCTAGTAATATTGTATCTATTTGATCATTTTTGTCCAAGCCTTTTGATAGTTCATCTATTAAACCTATTAATTGTGTTTCACATGATCTGTTTTTTCTAAAGCCGTGTTGATGTGGGCATAGGGCATTATATTTGTCAAGGTGGTTAACTATTCTACTATATATTATGTGTTCTAGTAATTTACAGGTGATACTAGTAAGTGATACAGGCCTGTAATTACCAGGGTCTGATTTATCCCCTTTCTTAAAGAGTGGACTTACATTAGCTAATTTCAAATCCACGGGCACTTTATTCTGGTTTAGAGAGGCTTGAAAGAGAACTACAAGGATTGGGGACAGTTCATTGCTTAGTTCTTTTAATAATCTTGCAGGCAAATCATCTGGGCCAGTAGCTTTGTTTATTTTTAAGTTTTTTAGGAGTGAATGTATACCTATCTCATCTACAGTTATGTTACCTATTTCCTCCATTTTATTTAAATTTATTAAAACTTCCTTGTCGCCTGAGGCAGAAAAAGATGATGCAAAATATGTGTTAAGGATATTAGCTTTAGTTTCATTATCATTATAGGTTTTATTATTTGAGCCTTTTAGTGTGGCTATTCCTGAAGGTTCCATTTTTTTAGATTTGATAAAGGACCATAAGTTTTTATTGTTATCTTTGGTAATTACATTGTTTATATATTCATTTTGGAGGTTCCGACTAAGTTTTTGTGTCAAGTGTTTAATCTTTAAGTATTTTTTGTGTATCCTATATGAATTGGTAGCTTTATATTTCTTAAATAAGTTCTCTTTTAGTTTGCATAGCCTTTTCAATCTAGAATTGAACCAGCATTTGTTAATTTTATTTGATGTTAGTTTTGTTGGAACATTCTCATCCATTATAGTTTTTAGATTTGTTTTTATATCTTTCCAAATTTCTTCTACTGGGCTATTTGTGTTAAAATTACTTAGGAAAGTTTGTTGGAAGTTAGCCGCTGATTGGTGTAGTTTTATTGAATTACATTTATTCCAAAGATAGATTATTCTTCTAGGTATCTTAATAATTTTAGTTTTTATTGTATTGGTGACCCTAACAATATCATGGTCGGACAGTCCTGGAATTATTTTATAGTCTAACACGAGTCCTGGTCTATTTGTTAGGAATAAATCTAGTGTTTTATTTTTCCTTGTTGCTGTTTTTACTATCTGTTCTAGGTTTATGTTGTTTATAGTGTCTAGGAAGTGTTCATTAATTTCTTTGTTAGTTTGATGGTTATCAATTGTATAATTTTTCCAATTTATATCTGGAAGATTAAAGTCCCCCATAATCCATAGAACTGCATTTTTATTATTCTCTTTTATGAAAGTTAATTGACTACAAAGATTGTTCATGTATTCTGGGTTTGTATTCGGAGGTCTATATATACTGCCTACAATAAGTGGGGATGAGTTTGGTGTAATTATCTTATCTTATCTTATCTATACAGACGCTCCTTCTATGCAGAAGACAGTTGCGTCCACAGACCATGACAGATGATCTGTTTGGCAAGTGATGCAGCGCTCACAGGCCACGGCTTTTGTGGGTTCCACGCATTACCCAGCCGCCTGACTACATGTAGTGTTAGGTACCCATTCAGAGCGGGGTGACTCAGGGACGCCCAAGGCCCCGGGAACAAACCCTTGCCTTCACACGGATTCGAACCCGTGACCATCGGTACGACAGTCCAGTGCGCTGCCACTCGACCACCGCGTCCCCAATTATTTTACAATAAATAGACTCTATATTAAAATTTTGCTGTGTAGTAATTTCTTCAGCTATGATATTTGATTTAATTGCAAGTAGCACTCCTCCATAATTGTCTGATCTGTCTTTCCTAAAAATATTATAATTGGTGTTTAAAATCTCAGAGTTATATATGTTGGGGTTCAACCAAGTTTCAGAACCAGCAATTATGTCTGGTTCTTCTGTTTTTATAAGTAGTTCTAAATCTGGAATTTTATTTTTTAAGCTTTGGAAATTAACTATTAGTGTTTTGAGAATGTTTTGATTATTATTATTATTAGATTTTTTATGGGTAATTTTATGGGTTTGTGTGGTTTGTTTCATTTTATCTAGTGGTTTATTTATAAAAGGATTAGCCAAAACACTGTAAGAGTTTGTGGTGATAAGGTCCTTATAGTTAAATAAATCTGAACTGATTTCTGTCAACGTGTAATACCCCCGTATGTTCTGAACAATGGTAAAGTGCTTGTTTGAGGTTTTTCCTCTTTAACAACCCAGAAAGATGCATTCTACTTCTTATTCATCTGGTTTCACGTTTGTGTTAGCTAATTAGTACGTCTGATATAGTATTAGTATTTAATTATTTTGTATTTAAGGGTACCATATAATACAAGGGAGACCAGACCTGTCATAACTGAGAGCCGTTTTAAAATATTAAAAATTGTTTAGAGCCGCATTGAGGTACTCCGGGTCATTAATCCTCGTTGGATATCTTCCAGTCATCCTTGTAAGGGATCTTACATAAACTGCACGCGAGCCGCAACGTGAACACAGAAGAGCCGCATGCGGCTCGCGAGCCACGGTTTGGTCACCGTTGATGTAATACATGATTAAAATGTGTTTACACAAGCGTCTTCAGACAATGGTTTTCACTGCATAAATTCAGGATATGCTTGTGGTCGTTGTTAAAAGATCGTAAGCAAAATCTTAAGCACCTAAATGCGATGTTCATGAAAAGAAAACAGACACACGTTGACGGTCAATGCTCTTAAAGTGAACGATTGGTCCCCCTTATCTAGCATTCCTTTAAGGGGAGCTTAATTACAGCCAGGGTTGTAAGTGAGGAACTTATTTACAGAGAAGGTTGTACGTTAGGAGCTAATTTACAGCCAGGGTTGTGACCCGGGAGCACAGCACAGAGGGTCCCACAATGTTTGGCTCCCTTAGGTGGGCGTATTTGATGGGCCCTACTTTGCTTGGCTCACTCAGCTGGGCCACTTTAATGGGTCCCACAATGCTTGGCTCCCTCAGGTGGGTCACTTTAATGAATCCCACAATATTTGGCTGCCTCAGGTGGGCCACTTCGACGGGTCCCAGAATGCTCTGCTCACTTAGGTGGGCCACTTTGACGGATCCCACAATGCTCGGCTCCCTCAGGTGGGTTACTTAGATGGGTCCCTATCTAAAGAAGCCCATTGGGTTTGTCACCAGGGTTGTAGCAGGTTTAAGTAGTGAATTTCACTGGTCCTTTGTGACTTCAGTGCATGGAAGGCAGGGAGTGTTTATGAATATCAGGAGTTTTTAAGTAACTATATGTAAACTAGTTTATGCTGCGGCGCCGTGGCGCCTGCGGCACCCCCCCCCTTTTAAGGACGCCTACGGCGCCCACCTTTTTCAAAAGCCCACTAACTTGTCCTTGTATGATAAATACCTAATATTAAAATTTCTTAAATGTACACAAAGTATTTTATAATTTTTTATTTATATATTTATTTTTTATTTATTTTTAAAAAAACAATTTTATGTCAAAAGCCAAAGTAACTTATCCTTGTATGATAAATACGAAATGTTCCTAAAATGTACACAAAGTATAGGTTGTGCTGAGGCGCCCACTTGTCTTTAGGGTGCCTATGGCGCCCACTTTTTTCAAAAGCCCAACAAACTTGTCCTTGTATGATAGATACGTAATATTAAACTACCTTAAATGTACACAAAGTAATTTAAAATAGAGGTTGTAGGGCGCCGTTGGCACCCACGTTTTTTATTTGGTTAAAATCCCAAGTACCTTATCCTTATGATAAATACGAAATATTCCTGAAAATTAAACAAAGTATTTATATAATAATTTTACAGTGCTAATCACCACACGACTTTTAATGAATTTTAGAAAGCAGCGCACCAAATTACTGCACCAAAAAATAACTATTTGAGTCAATTAGCACTGCTTACAACACCAAATTTTTAAAAAGCAGAGTGATGTCCCTTAGCGTTAGGCTACATACTTGAGCGTAAATATATGATAATGTTTCGTTTGTAAAACGACATTTTTAAATTAACATTTTATCCCTAATAATAGGGATCGAGTTCAAGTGGTGTTCCACTTGGTTAAATAAAAACGTGCGTAATGGTACCTTCTTCCCACTAAACATATAGATATGTGTATATATTAAAGTAAATGTTTACATTTTTAAGTTTACTTCATTTCCAACGAACATAATTTTAAAATATATTTTCTTCCCAAAATTTTTATTTTTCTACCAATTCTTTCTACCTTCAGAAGGACATGTTTAATCAGCACAAATATGTAGTACTTATTCTCAAAGAGCAGTAAATTATAGTTTAACACAATTTTAATTTAAGATGCTATCATTAATCTTCTCATCTAAGTTTGTCAAGTAAAATGTCATTTTAAATACGTCAGCACCGGTGCTTTGTGGTACCACGCTGACTGGAAGTACAATTTTGTTGCACGTCCTTTATGATAACGCAACATCACAGATCATGTTCTTTAGCGATCTGAAAGTGTTGTGCAACTATAACATTGACATTAAAATTGTATTGTGTAGTTATATTTTCATAGCAAACAATTAACTAAACACTCAATAACAAACACACGTATTTTAATAAGGTATACAAACTGAAATTTCAAAAGTCACATTATATATAGAATACATTATAAATATATATATATATCTATATATATATATATATATATATATATATATATATATATATATATATATATATATATATATATATATATATATATCATATTAGGGCTGTTAACGATTAATTTAAATATAATCGTTAACTTTTGAAAAATTAACGATTAATTAATCGATAATTTCGATTAAATCCAAAAATTTTAATTTATGGTGTCATAAGTAACATTTATTAAAATACTTGTAGAATATATATCACTGGAATGTCTTCTTTATATTACATCTTTTAACCAGCAACGCAAACAGGCAAGTCTTGGTGTATTGACATTATTTGGTTCAAGTGATGAGCGGGTCTTATTAACAATATAACCAGCTGAGCTGAACAATCGTGCACATAGCTTTAGATTATCTCAGCTGAAGTTTCAGATACTGTAGTCGATGTTTGGTTTGCAGGTGATATGTAAGCGAAGTGCTAGAACCATAGTAGCAATGTTCACTTTAAGCATCGCGGCTGCGCAGATATTTGACCGACGCCACTCAGAAGTTTAGAATCACCGCGCAGCAAATTTTGTAAAATATTGCACAAAAAATTAACGCTGTGCAACATTGCACACGAGTTTTTACCACGTTTTTTATTAACTCGCTTTCGTTCCTGTTTCTCCACAATTTTTCAAATCTGCCAACGTAAAATAAACCACTTCTGATGGTCCTAGAGATCTCAACATTTTACCACAGATAGATCTTGGATGACAATGCATTGTATCAAAATTTCAGATCGATCGAATGTACCGTTATTAAATTATTGAACTTTTTAGTTTATCTATATATAAACATATGTATTATCCGTCTGCTCTTGTTTACATTACATTCACGTGCCGAGTTCACACCAACCCCGACCACATCAACCATGTTGAACATCAAGGGGAGATCAGTCATTTCCAGTCTGTAAATGTTTGTCGGGTAATGCGTATTATATTTGAACATAATCAACACTTCAAAACTAACCATAGCATACACTAAGACTAAAAAGAATAAAATAAATAGAAATTTAAAAAAAGATTTTTAAAAACCACGTTTTTATAAGCCAGGGGTTCCTAACCAGTGGTGCATGCACCCCCAAGGGATGCATGAGCAGGTTCCAGGGGGTGCATGAACCATTCTGAGAAAAAAAAGAAAAAGAGGAAGAAAAAAAAAGAAGAAGGAAAAAAAAGAAAGAAAAACTGAGAATCTGAAAATGTAAACCATAAGCAAGTCATGCCGCGTCAAAGGGCGCCCATAACCAACTTTTTTTAAAACTCGTTCGCGCATCGTTCTGCGCATGTCGAAAATTGACGGAAAGACATTCACAAAATGAACGGTTCGCTCTACATATTCCTCGGAATTTCGTGTTTTACTTCACAGTTTTCTAAAAATATTTTAATTTTGTCATCAAATACGTCAGAAATATCTCTTCTGGTGAACCTCTAACTGTTTTGAGCGAATGTAAACGTTGGGAATTTTTATCCTTCACTTTTATTGCTCTGTACGCTGCAAAGGTCGTAAAAACGTTAATTGAAAGCCATTATTCATCATTTAAACCTAAAATCTTGAGTTGAGCATCCAATTCCGGTCATTAAAAACATTAACTTCGTCAGTAAAAACTTTGCCTGTGACTGGTAAGACTTTCCGATAGTCATCACCCCCTCAAAATCGTTAATAAACAATAAAGAGAGAGAGAGAGAGAGAGAGAGAGAGAGAGAGAGAGAGAGAGATGAGAGAGAGAGAGAGAGAGAGAGAGAGAGAGAGAGAGAGAGAGAGAGAGAGAGATGGAACACAAAAGCCTCAGTGCTTCCACTGTGGAAAATCCTGTGCAATGACAACATGAAGCCCGTTAGACTACGAGAACACTTGGAGAAAGTCCATCCATCCAATTCCAAGGAAAGTGTTGAGGTCTTCAAGCAGAAGAGAGTTTGCTACTTGGCCTCAGGTACCTTGCCCAAGATTTTCTTTGTCACAGAAATCTGCACTTGGTGCATAATTCAAGGTTGCATATCTTATTGCAAAGAACAAGAAGCCCCACACCATTGGTGACCTTTGGTGAAGCCTTGTGCTCTGGAGATGGTGGAACTGATGTGTGGTCACCAGCAGAGGAAGCAGGTTGAGAAAGTTCCTTTGTCCAATGACACTATTCATCCCAGGATTAGTGGCATGACTGCAGACATTCTGGATCAAGTCTTGTGCGAGATGAGAAGCAGTCCTTTTCCATTTAGCATGCAGCTGGATGAATCCACTGATGTAGCAGTCAGATTCTTGTATTTCTGATATATGTTCTCAGTGGATAGCTGAAGGAGGAATTTCTCTTTTGTAAGCCACTCCTAGCTACTACCATAGCTGCTGATGTGCTGCAGCTAGTCAAGGCATTCTTAATTGAAAACCAGTTTGACTGGACTTCAAGAATTTCTTCAATTTGCACAGGTGGTGCTCCCTCCATGCTCGATAATAAGTCAGGATTTTCAGCGCTGGTAAAGAAAGAAGTTCCAGATATTGTCACTACACACTGTATTCTTCATCGTCAGGCACTGGCATGCAAAACTCTACCTCCAACCTTGAAGTCAGTTCTTTCTACTGACGTCCAAGTTGTAAATTGTATCCGCTCACATGCCTTGAACCACTGCCTCTTCAAGTTGTTCTGTCAGGAGGTGAGCTCTGAGAATGAAGTTCTGCTCTACCACACTGAGGTGCGCTGGTTGTCCAGGGGACGGATACTTTTTCGGTTAGTAGAACTGAGAGTGGAGCTTGCCATTTTCTTGCAAGAAAAAGAGAGTGACCTTGCTGACAAGTTTGACTGTCTAAAGTTCATTCATTACTTGGCATACCTGGCTTACATCTTCACCATCTTGAATGAGTTGAACACATCTCTCCAAGGACCTGCTGTGACTGTAATGGCTGCTACTGATAGATTGCAAGCATTCCTTAACAAACTGCCACTATTCCAAGGACGACTAGAAAAGTCCAACTAGGCCAACTTTCCACTCTTGGATGAAGTTGTAATATCTGGTGCAGAAAGAAGCACTGAGGGATCACTGCCTGACAACACCAAAGGGGAAATTTCAGAGCACCTTTCAACATTGCAAAGGTCCGTTGATGGGTATTTCTGTCAATACATTGCTTGGAAAGATCTTTGGACTCGCAATCCTTTTCTCTGTGACTTGGACAACACTGATGACAGTGACTTTGCTAAAGATGACCTGATTGATTTGAGAACCAAAGAAGTGTATTCAGTTGCAATACCTTGATTGAATTTTGGTGCGCCCAGCTAGATTCCTACCCACATCTAGCCAAGAGGGCAGTACTGACTCACCTTCCATTTGCCACAACCTATCTCTGTGAAGCAGGATTCTACACACCTTTAACGATTAAAACCAAGGAAAGGAATAAGTTGAATGCAGAGGATGACATAAGAGTTGCTTTGTCCAAAACAGTCCACAAATTTAAATCGCTGATTGATCAATAAGAAGCAGCAGATCTCTCACTAAATACCCTGTTGCTTATGGTCAAATGTTGTGTTCCTAAAATAAACATAGTTTATTATGCATTTTCTGCAAGTTTCACGAGAGGATGCATGAACTTTTTGGGGCATCTGAAGGGGTGCATGGACACCAAAAGGTTAGGAACCACTGTTCTAATCGGACTAAAAAGAAGAAAATAATATAAAACTTATAAGTTCAAGTAATTTAATTTAATATGACTAAAAACGTAGGGTGGGTGTTTGGTATAAAAATTAAAGATTTATAATTTAGAAGGCAAAAGAGAGATCTAAATATATAAGTGAGAGAATGAATTAACTGCATATATTAAACCTCATAAGCGCCCACCCCACGTTTTAGTCATATTAAATTAAATTACTTGAACTTATAAGTTTTAAATTATCTTCTTCTTTTTAGTCCGCTTATAAAAACGTGTGTTTTTTAAATCTTTTTTTTTACTTCTATTTATTTTTAACTTTGCACACGGACCAACGAAGCTTAGACTTAGAGGGAACATTGCATGGTAGGCAAACGATTTCTCTCAATGGACACAATAACCTTTATCAACATTTTGAACATTCTCGTCAGTCAATAGTTTAAAACCAAAATAGTTTATATTTAATTTTATCAGGAGAAATATTTTTGACTTACAGACATTTATAAGTGGTGGGTCGATTAATCGTTTAAAATTTTTTAATGATTAATCGAGAAATTAATTTCCGCAGCCCTATTATATATATGTGGGCGGGATGGTCTAAAGTGGTAGCGCACTGGACAATCGATCCGATCTAAGTTTTATTGATATTTATTGTGATCGATTGTGGGATTTAATGTCAGATATAAAATTTGATCAACTAACACAAAAGTTCTGAGTCCCCCTGTGTGACCACTTAGTTTGTGACTAAAAAATTATTTTCTGCTTTTTCATGCGAGATTCTACATTCCTCACTGCAGCTGGGCCTCATTCTTTTAAAAAAGTTTTTTTGTTCATTTTATTTTCTACTCTTACGCGTTAACAAAAAATTTGTAAAACTTAATTTCATCCTTGAAGTCCTGTTAAATGTCCTGTTAGCCAAGTTCATCAAGAGACGAAATTTGTGAGCAAAATTTGACATTTTCTATAAATATAAACTTACACATTCTTAACTCCTTTCCATATGTGCGCTGATCCACTTAGGAGAAAAAATATGTTTTTCACAACACATGGATTGTCTATATAAGACATTCTATGATTTCGCTTGTTCTATCTGGAATGATTTTCTATACACACTACACATATCATATACAACACACGACAATGCATCACGGGAAGTGTGTCATTTTTAAATCCCTTATATTAACTTCAAAATCTTGTCTGTCGTCATCTCTCTCTTCGTACGTCGGTCGGGCGGAAAAACAAAAGTAAAAATGACCCACTTCCCGTGATCCGATCGAGCTGAAATTTGGCACAGGGGCCCGTCTCACCTAACAATCACATCGTATCAAAATTTCAGATCGATCGAACGTACCATAATTAAATTAATGCATTTTAGTTTATCCTAAATAACGTATGTAATTCAAATTCACTGTTATTGTTTTTTTCACCACGTGAGAGTTTGAGTTGACGCTTTGACGCGACCCATCGAAGTACCAGCGTGCTTTTGTTTGCATTTTACCTGTCACGCTGAGCTTGGACCAGCGATCGGTGACCAGGCTTTTCCCCTCTCCCCCCCCCCAGGGTTATGAAGCAAAGTTGAGTTAAGACAGATTCATTCTGTAAATTTTGAAAATAATCAATACTGTTAGTTATGTCTCATATATAAGGGATTTATAGTCAAAAACTTTGTTTTTACGGGTTTGTTTTATTTACTTTTGTTTTTCCGCCTGCAAACCCAAGAGACGCCGGGGAAGTTAATATAAGGGATTGAATTAAACAACCCCGTAATAACAAAGGAAGTTAATATAAGGGATGGAATTAAACAACCCCGTAAAAACAACGTTTTTTTTACTATAAATCCCTTTTATATGAGACATCATTAAAAAGTATTTATCATGCTTAAACGCGACAAACATTTACAGACTGAGATTGCCTTAAATACCCTTTGTTGTAAAACGGAAAAGGTTTTGGTCACGGATGGTTGAACTTAACTCAGCGTGACGCGTAAAATGTCAACAAAAGCTTGCCGCTACATTTAGAGATAAATTAAAAATGCATTTATGTAATTACGCTACATTCGATCGATCTGAAAATTTAAAAGCTTTATCGTCCCCACAAGCCAAACCTACTGTGAAAATTTCAGCTCTCTAGCAAGTCAAAAAATGTGTTTACGAGCGTTTTGAAAAAGTTGACGACAGAACCGGATGCGTTGAATCCGGAATCCTTCACTAGTTAATAGGATAGGTGCCTCAAAAACAAGTAATTGTCACTGTTTGTTTTATTGAGTTATTTCCCCTGTCTAATATGTTTGTGCTGAAGCTGGTACCTCAGCGATGTAATTGATCCCCTAAAAGCGAATTGTTTACGGCAGTGAACACAGTAATCTTTTTCACCATCTTCTACTTTGCCATTCGCAGTAAGCATAAAAACAAAATGTTTGCTCAACTTTTTGTTTATATTCTTAAATTTAACTATGCTGAAGCTGTCATTAGTCACCATTTTTTGTTTACATCTGCTCGTCTACATAAATTAATAAATTATAATAATATGCGGGAGAAGTTTGTACGTTAAAAATATATAAATTATTATTAATTATTAATAATTAATTATTTTTTAATAAATTGAAATTTTTTAAAATAAATAATGTCTTACATTTTAATCGAATTTTTATCGAATAAAATAATTTTAATCGACATTCAATCGATAAAATTGTCAACGATTAATCAAGAAATTAATCGTTAATTTCTGCAGCCCTAATATATATATACTAGATTGTTCCGGGGCGCCGTGGCGCCTTCGGCGCCCACTTCTTTTAGGGCGCCTACGGCGCCCACCTTATTCATAAGCAAAAATTAAACTTGCTGAAATGTTCACAAAGTATTTTTATAGGGGCCGTCCATAAAGTACGCCACTTTTTTTGTCAAAACCCCAAGTAACTTATCCTTGTTTGATAAATACGAAATATTAAACTTCCTGAAATGTACACAAAGTATTTTATAATTATAAATCATCAAATCCTATTTTTACATCGTTCCCTTTTTCCAAAATTAAGATATAAGCTAAAGCAATGACGTCATATAATATATTTTTTACAGCGCGTCTTTAATTTGTAATTAATTTGCACACCTTTTGATGCACACCTTGTGTTAAATATAAGATCAACCAATGACGTCATATTAAATATTTTTACAGCGCTAATCACCACACGATTTTTTAAAACTGCTATAGACTGTTGTACATCATCAGCGTTCCACATCCAATGAGTGAGCCACTTGGGCTTTTATATTATTTATATATAATATAAATATATATAAATATATATAAATATATATATATATATACATATATATATATATATATATATATATATATATTATATATATATATATATATATATATATATATATATATATATATATATATATATATATATGTATGCATCCGATGTATTCTGTTAGAAAATGTATGCATTATTGACTATTATTGAGAAATTAAAAATGAGTCTACATTAGTTTAGGAATTAAATACTTTATATTTCTTACATTCAAATTTATGGATACCAAGAACTAAACGATATGAAAAATATTATAATTAAATTGAAAGTTTTTTTTAACAACACCCCACGCACTTGTCATATTCAATCTAACCACATGAAATACACCCGGATCTCTGTTAGAGATTAGATGTCTGCAGTAGGCTAATGAAATGGTAAGAGTCCGTGTAATATTCTATTAGCCGATACATTAAAACATTCATGATCATGTCATCATTTGTACTCGTGTAACAAAGTCCTTGAAGTTTTCTACCGAGAAGGTTCTGTAGCGTTACTTAGACTATGATGTAATGCTATCGAGTTATTCATAAAGTTCTACTGTGGCAAATACGTCATATTGAACACAACAACTTGATGTATTGCTAAAAATGCCTTAGTTGTGTGCTGTAGAAACAATTTTTAAAAACCCGTAAAAAACCAAGTTTTTGACTATAAATCCTTTATGTACGAAAAGTAACTAAAAGAATGTTCATTATAATACGCAGCGCAAGACCATCCAAAAATACAAAATTGTAGTTGTGTCGTAAAACGTATTTAATATAATGCGCACCGATCAGGAATATGTTTATAAAAAGAGTTGTCAATAAAATACGAACCTAATTGCGCGACAGAAAGGTTGTTCAATATAATGCGCACCCTTACACTCTATCTCAAAAAATAACATGATACATAGGAATAAATAAAATAATCTAAAAAATCAATAATTCAATTACGGTACATGTGATCAATCTGAAATTTTAATACATAGTTTTTATCATCGCCACCAAACTGCCTGCTAAATTTCAGCTCGCTAGCTTACGAGGAAGTGGGTTATAAATCGATCCAAAGTTTTGGCGACCGACAAGCAATCAAGGGTTCAACCAAGCAACCAGACACCACGAGTTAATATAAAGGATTTAAAAATGTCCTACATCCCAATCATTGATGTAGTGCTACCAATATCCTACATCCCAATCATTGATGTAGTGCTACCAATGCCTTGACGTCGTGCTGTGGGGAACTAATGTAGTGATTATTGTGGTCTTTGGCGAAGAATCTAGAATTGTACTATGAACTCAAGGGAAGAAACGCCTATGTCACATTTTTGCAGTTTTGAGATATTCAAGTTTTAAAGTTCAAATTTATTCAGATTTCTTATTAACTAACTAAATAGATTTGTTTTTTAATAGGGTCAGATACAAAATTTTTTCATAAAACTGTATTCAGACCATTCTATATTTGATCCTCAATCAGATACAGGGGATAACTAAAAAATTTCAAAAATGTCGCATAGCCGTTTTTTCCCTTGAGGTTTTGTAAACCACATGTCTTGTTTTGGCAAATAGGGACCAATCCAGAAATCGGATTTGGACACCAGATGCCTTATTTTGACCAACAAAGACCAATTCCAGAATTTAGACGAAAATATCAGACGTCTTATTGTTGCCTGAAACAACCAATCCAGGAATCTGACTAAAACTAAAAGAAGTCATTAGATGATGTGTCGGACAGTATTGAAGCAGCGTAAAGGGAAAAGACTTTTCTTGATTTCATTTCCCTGATGAAAACTGTTGCTGTCACCGCACTCGCCCCTTCCCCACACACCCCAGTTCTCATGGAGACTCACAAAATGGTAGCCATTATTGTGAAATGCTCTCCCCCCACCCCCAATGTATTACTTTACTATACTGGTCAATGAAGAAACTCTCCCCGCCCCCATCCCCACCCCCCACAAACCACCCTTTACAACAGCAATACGCAAGACATGAATAGAAAGTGACGGGAGTTTCACTTGGTCGCGCCACGTGTTTCTTCAAGGGGACTTAAATCAAGTTAGGTTGGGGGTGGGGGGTGGGGGAGAACTTCCAGCACGCCACCAGGGATAGGAGTGGGGTTGGGGTGGGGTGACGTCGGGTGAGGGCGTAGGTGGTACTCTAACAGTTGGCATAATCTGTCAAAACACGACGCGAGAGCTTTTGAGAGTAGGTGGGGAAGGGACGCAACTCTCTCGACCAAGCCCAAATTTGTTACGATTATATCGTCCCTTGGGATGATCTGACCACAGAGGGTGAAATTATCTAGTCAGTCGATTTAAAGTTGAGCAACACCATACAAAGAATATTGTAGGATTTAGATTATTTGAATGGTATAGCGTGGAAGATCTATTTAAATACACATCGCTTAGTTTGAACTCTAGATTAGTTTCGAAATCATCATCATTAGTTCCATAGTCTCGAGACACAATTAATTAGATGACGCTCTTTTTGGGGTTAAGCCACACCAACCCTGCAATGGTTGCCGTGAATCTGTGGGCCTATTCTAAAGTCTAAGGGAGCAGACTCTGTTGCAGCTCGGGCAGTTAACTCCAGTGAGGTTGTGCGGGGAAGAATTTTGTGTAGTCTAAACACAATGTGTAAATGATCTAATCTGGAGATGTGTTTAAACACAATGTGTAAATGATCTAATCTGGAGATGTGTTTAAACACAATGTGTAAATGATCTAATCTGGAGATATGTCTAAACACAATGTGTAAATGATCTAATCTGGAGATGTGTTTAAACACAATGTGTAAATGATCTAATCTGGAGATGTGTCTAAACACAATGTGTAAATTGATCTAATCTGGAGATGTGTTTAAACACAATGTGTAAATGAACTAATCTGGAGATGTGTTTAAAAACAATGTGCAAATGATCTAATCTGGAGATGTGTTTAAACACAATGTGTAAATGATCTAATCTGGAGATGTGTTTAAACACAATGTGTAAATGATCTAATCTTGAGATGTGTTTAAACACAATGTGTAAATTGATATAATCTGGAGATATGTCTAATCACAATGTGTAAATTGATCTAATCTGGAGATGTGTTTAAACACAATGTGTAAATTGATCTAATCTGGAGATGTGTTTAAACACAATGTGTAAATTCATCTAATCTGGAGATGTGTTTAAATACAATGTGTAAATTGATCTAATCTAGAGATTTGTTTCAACACAATGTGTAAATTGATCTAATCTGGAGATGTGTTTAAACACAATTTGTAAATTGATCTAACATTGAGATGTGTTTAAACGCAATGTGTAAATTGATCTAATCTGGAGATGTGTTTAAACACAATGTGTAAATTGATCTAATCTGGAGATGTGTTTAAACACAATGTGTAAATTGATCTAATCTGGAGATGTGTTTAAACACAATGTGTAAATGAACTAATCTGGAGATGTGTTAAAACACAATGTGTAAATGATCTAATCTGGAGATGTGTTTAAACACAATGTGTAAATGATCTAATCTGGAGATGTGTTTAAACACAATGTGTAAATTATCTAATCTGGAGATGTGTTTAAACACAATGTGTAAACTGATATAATCTGGAGATGTGTTTAAACACAATGTGTAAATTGATCTAATCTGGAGATGTGTTTAAATACAATGTGTAAATTGATCTAATCTGGAGATTTTTTTCAACACAATGTGTAAATTGATATAACCTGGAGATGTGTTTAAATACAATGTGTAAATTGATTTAATCTGGAGATTTGTTTCAACACAATGTGTAAACTGATATAATCTGGAGATGTGTTTAAACACAATGTGTAAATTGATCTAATCTGGAGATGTGTTTAAATACAATGTGTAAATTGATCTAATCTGGAGATTTTTTTCAACACAATGTGTAAAATGATCTAATCTGGAGATGTGTTTAATCACAATTTGTAAATTGATCTAACATTGAGATGTGTTTAAACGCAATGTGTAAATTGATCTAATCTGGAGATGTGTTTAAACACAATGTGTCAATTGATCTAATCTGGAGATGTGTTTAAACACAATGTGTAAATTGATCTAACCTGGAGATGTGTTTAAACACAATGTGTAAATTGATCTAATCTGGATATATGTCTAAATACAATGTGTAAATTGATCTAATCTGGAGATTTGTTTCAACACAATGTGTAAATTGATCTAATCTGGAGATGTGTTTAAACACAATGTGTAAATTGATCTAACATTGAGATGTGTTTAAACACAATGTGTAAATTGATCTAATCTGGAGATGTGTTTAAACACAATTTGTAAATTGATCTAATCTGGAGATGTGTTTAAACACAATGTGTGAATTGACCCAATATGTAGATGTGTTTAAACACAATGTGTAAATTGATATAATCTGGAGATGTGTTTAAACGCAATGTGTAAATTGATCTAATCTGGAGATGTGTTTAAACACAATGTGTAAATTGATCTAATCTGGAGATGTGTTTAAACACAATGTGTAAATTGATCTAATCTGGAGATGTGTTTAAACACAATGTGTAAATTTATTCAATCTGGAGATGTGTTTAAACACAATGTGTAAATTGACCCAATCTGGAGATGTGTTTAAACGCAATGTGTAAATTGATCTAATCCGGAGATGTGTTTAAACACAATGTGTAAATTGATCTAATCTGGAGATGAGTTTGAACACAATGTGTAAATTGATCTAATCTGGAGATGAGTTTAAACACAATGTGTAAATTCACACAATCTGGAGATGAGTTTAAACACAATGTGTAAATTGACCCAGTCTGGAGATGAGTTTAAACACAATGTGTAAATTGATCTAATCTGGAGATGAGTTTAAACACAATGTTTAAATTGACCTAATGTGGAGATGAGTTTAAACACAATGTGTAAATAGACCCAATCTGGAGATGTGTTTAAATACAATGTGTAAATTGATCTAATCTGGAGATTTTTTTCAACACAATGTGTAAATTGATCTAACATTGAGATGTGTTTAAACGCAATGTGTAAATTGATCTAATCTGGAGATGTGTTTAAACACAATGTGTCAATTGATCTAATCTGGAGATGTGTTTAAACACAATGTGTAAATTGATCTAACCTGGAGATGTGTTTAAACACAATGTGTAAATTGATCTAATCTGGATATATGTCTAAATACAATGTGTAAATTGATCTAATCTGGAGATTTGTTTCAACACAATGTGTAAATTGATCTAATCTGGAGATGTGTTTAAACACAATGTGTAAATTGATCTAACATTGAGATGTGTTTAAACACAATGTGTAAATTGATCTAATCTGGAGATGTGTTTAAACACAATTTGTAAATTGATCTAATCTGGAGATGTGTTTAAACACAATGTGTGAATTGACCCAATATGTAGATGTGTTTAAACACAATGTGTAAATTGATATAATCTGGAGATGTGTTTAAACGCAATGTGTAAATTGATCTAATCTGGAGATGTGTTTAAACACAATGTGTAAATTGATCTAATCTGGAGATGTGTTTAAACACAATGTGTAAATTTATCCAATCTGGAGATGTGTTTAAACACAATGTGTAAATTGACCCAATCTGGAGATGTGTTTAAACGCAATGTGTAAATTGATCTAATCCGGAGATGTGTTTAAACACAATGTGTAAATTGATCTAATCTGGAGATGAGTTTGAACACAATGTGTAAATTGATCTAATCTGGAGATGAGTTTCAACACAATGTGTAAATTCACACAATCTGGAGATGAGTTTAAACACAATGTGTAAATTGACCCAGTCTGGAGATGAGTTTAAACACAATGTGTAAATTGATCTAATCTGGAGATGAGTTTAAACACAATGTGTAAATTGACCTAATGTGGAGATGAGTTTAAACACAATGTGTAAATTGACCCAATCTGGAGATGTGTTTAAACACAATGTATAAATTGACCTAATGTTGAGATGAGTTTAAACACAATGTGTAAATTGACCTAATGTGGAGATGAGTTTAAATACAATGTGTAAATTGATCTAATCCGGAGATGTGTTTAAACACAATGTGTAAATTAATCTAATCTGGAGATGTGTTTAAACACAATGTGTAAATTGATCTAATCTGGAGATGTGTTTAAACACAATGTGTAAATTTATCCAATCTGGAGATGTGTTTAAACACAATGTGTAAATTGACCCAATCTGGAGATGTGTTTAAACGCAATGTGTAAATTGATCTAATCAGGAGATGTGTTTAAACACAATGTGTAAATTGATCTAATCTGGAGATGAGTTTGAACACAATGTGTAAATTGATCTAATCTGGAGATGAGTTTAAACACAATGTGTAAATTCACACAATCTGGAGATGAGTTTAAACACAATGTGTAAATTGACCCAATCTGGAGATGTGTTTAAACACAATGTATAAATTGACCTAATGTGGAGATGAGTTTAAACACAATGTGTAAATTGATCTAATCTGGAGATGAGTTTAAACACAATGTGTAAATTTATATAATCTGGAGATGAGTTTAAACACAATGTGTAAATTGATGTAATCTGGAGATGAGTTTAAACACAATGTGTAAATTGACCTAATGTGGAGATGAGTTTAAACACAATGTGTAAATTGATCTAATCTGGAGATGAGTTTAAACACAATGTGTAAATTGATATAATCTGGAGATGTGTTTAAACACAATGTGTAAATTGACCTAATCTGGAGATGAGTTAAAATACAATGTGTAAATTGACCCAATCTGGAGATGAGTTAAAATACAATGTGTAAATTGACCTAATGTGGAGATGAGTTTAAACACAATGTGTAAATTGACCCAATCTGGAGATGTGTTTAAACACAATGTGTAAATTGATCCAATCTGGAGATGTGTTTAAATACAATATGTAAATTGATCTAATGTGGAGATGTGTTTAAACACAGTGTGTAAATTGACCCAATCTGGAGATGTGTTTAAACACAATGTGTAAATTGATCTAATCTGTTGATGAGCTTAAACACAATGAGTAAATTGACCTAATGTGGAGATAAGTTTAAACACAATGTGTAAATTGACCCAATCTGGAGATGTGTTAAAACACAATGTGTAAATTGACCTAATGTGGAGATGAGTTTAAACACAATGTGTAGATTGACCTAATGTGGAGATGAGTTTAAACACAATGTGTAAATCGATCTAATGTGGAGATGAGTTTAAACACAATGTGTAAATTGACCCATTCTGGAGATGTGTTTAAATACAATGTGTAAATTGATCTAATCTGGAGATTAGTTTAAATACAGTGTGTAAATTGACTAAACCAAGAGATGATTGTAGCAACAATCAGCACTTTGACGTAATTTAATCACAAATCAAGATGTGACTGGGAAGAGAGTGTGACGACCCGGACTAATATCTTCTAATGAATGGAACACAACAAATCTACAATGTCGTCTACTGTAAACCTTTCAATCTATGGCGGATTAAGGGGGGGGGGCTGAACGGGCTAAAGCCAGGGGCCCCCGATGATTTAGGGCCCCCAAACTTAGCATATTTTATAGTAAATGTGGACAAATGTATACATTAATTGCTGAAAATATGATAAATTAATAAAATCTCATCTATTAAAATGATCTCTTTTCCCACACGATAGTCTTAGCAGTCAAAAAACCTTATTTGATAGGCTCAATAACAGAAATTATTAAAAAAATATTATATATATATTTCAAATTGACAGCCCTAAATGAGCTCTCGTGGCCGAATGCGAAGTACTAAGGCTTGTGGTGTAAGCGGTGGCGGGTTCGATCCCCGTGTGGTGTGTGAAGTGTTATTTTTCCATGTGTTTTTTAATTTTATAAATTGTCTTTTACATTCAATTTTAAGATACCGGCTAAAGGTTATTTCTTCGAATTCGGTTTTTTCATGAATAATCATTTTGGATGAATATTTACAAGTTACAGTCTTATATTAAAGCTGCTAGCAATCATTTTATCTAAAGGTACACTGGCTGGATAGGGCCCCAGTTTGAATTGCAGCCAGGGGCCCCGTGCAGTCTTAATCCGCCCCTGCTTTCAATACTCCTGCGCTCAAATTAATTTCGGTTTTATCAAATACTTATTTTTTCCTCAGTCAAAGTTTCGGATATTTACACAGCTGCCATTTTCTAGCCGGCTGCCACCAGACGGTACTTACCCCCCCCCCGCACCCCATACCCCCGGGGGAAAGTGTAACAAGTGGCCGACACACCTCTGGCCGCACTGCTGGTGAACCTTTGATTCCATCGTCCAACCTCATCTTACAATCGATATTACTAGCTGACTTCCTAGTCCATTACCTCAGAGACCCATCGGCCGCCAGCTCTGGCGGTTGATTTGTTTCTCAGTATTCGAGTGAAACAAGTGGAAAAACGCCGATGTATTCCCACCCTACATCCAACCCATTGGCTCACAAGACGCGTGTTTTATAACAAAACTTGCCCAAAATGTTTTAAAGTTGAATTTCTTTTTTTAAAAAGTGTGTGTGTGTGGGGGGGGGGACGCTTCTAAAGCAATGAGCCCAGTAGAAAGGGAAATATCTTTGGAAGAAAAAAAATATATCGCATCTCTTAACGGTTAACCCATACATTCCACCATCACCAATAACATTAATCAAAATGACCCGGCGTTAACTCTTTAAGGAATAGCTAATCTATTCCAAACCCTGGATCTAACATGATCAAGTTGCGATTTAATTATATGGATTACATTCCGGCACCGTATAGTGACTTTGCCTGGGAAAGCTGTGATCTAATATCTGTCGGTGGCAAGTCATTTATTTTCTGGTGGATATAAAAAAAGTCCCTCTTCAACAACACCGTACATGTAGTCTTACGACATGTGCCTCCCAAAATAAAGGGAGGATGGATATACATGAATATCGAGATAAATTATTATCTATTAGATTTTGAGACATCCCTTGTTACCGAAATAATAGTTACCATGGCCAAAAAAGTAATGACTTATGTCTAATCAATAATACTTGTTGCGTGAAGAAACAGATTTACGATGTGGCTCGCGTGAGAAAACTACTTTACATTCAAGTAGCTAATCACTCACAGTCATGATTTATTGCCCTTGTTTACCACATCAGTTTATCTCCTCATTGTTCTGGAATTCTTCCACAAGGGAAGCCACCAATTTGTGCCACGCATCCCCGATTTAATACCTAGCCGTGTAGCTTGATCGGCTTAGCAGGGGCCGTTGTCCGGTTAAATACGGATATTGCGGGGGGGGGGTTGTCCGGTTAAATACGGATATTGGGGGGCCATTTCTGCTGCCTTTAGAAATGTCTTTAATACCAGCACTGTGATGCGTTGTGAGCTGTGCCAAAAATAGCCGATTGATGTTTTTATGTCTTTCTCTCTGAATTGGTCATCGCTCACTACAATAATAAAACACTGCAGAAGATTGTTTGCTCCCAGATTAAGGCTTTGACTTAAACTAAAATCATGATTGAAATTTCATTTGAAGATTAATTCCTTTATAACAAGTAATCAGTTGGTTGCTGCCTTATTTTAAAATATATATATATATATATAATTCAAGTTTGATGATTTTTTTTCCCTTTAAAAATATTTTCATTTTCTGATATAACAAGGATCACATCGGTAAATTCTTGTAACTGAATTGAAATCACTCAAAATATAATGTGTACAACAAAAAAAAATCTTTGTTACGTAGAAATCTTTGTGACAGAATTTCATTCATGAAAGACATTGTGTAAAGGAAACTGTTTTGAACAGGAAGAATTTCTTTAAAGACCAGACTCAGCTGTACAGCTGAATATTCCGTACAGTGAAACCCATGAGGCTAACGGCACAGATGAAAACCAAATAAAACATGAAGATGTTGGGTATTGGTTGAAACACCAAATAAAACATGAAGATGTTGGGTATTGGTTGAAACACCAAATAAAACATGAAGATGTTGGGTATTGGTTGAAGTGAAGATGTTGGGTATTGGTTGAAGTGAAGATGTTGGGTATTGGTTGAAGCTAACAGAACAGGACAGAGCTGTACAAGTTAGTCGCTCTTCTTGAGAAAAAATAATTATACCCAACTATTGCCTTCAGCTAACTTAAATTCATATCTGAAAAAAATATTTGCTATTATAATACAATTTTCATTATAATACTGCTCTTACTATTTAAATACTTCATTAATTATTCTGTGTATGCTGTCAGTACAATGATTCCCTTAGATACGCTATACTTGCTACCATTACAGCTTATTCCCATGTTTATAATGTACTTGCTATCATTCACTTCATTTCCAACAATTCCTGTCATTTCAATTTATTCAGTTATTTATACCGTACTTGCTATGATGACACTTACCTACATTATTTATACCGTACTTGCTATGATGACACTTAATTACGATATTTATACCGTACTTGCTATGATGACACTTAATTCCATTATTTATACCGTACTTGCTATGATGACTACTATCACCCGTTACTCCAATAACTATACTGTATTTGCTATCATTAGACTTTATTCTCCTACTTTCACTCTTATTTGCTACTTACACTCTTATTTGCTAGTTACACTCTTATTTGCTACTTACACTCTTATTTGCTAATTACACTCTTATTTTATTTATACTCCCCACGCAACCATCACACCCCAGTCCCAGCACTCACATACAACAAACCACCACAGTCCCATAAGCCCATAAGCCCATAAGACCAACTATTTCTAGCTCCCTAACCACAGCATTTACCACCAAAGTACAACTCGAAAGTCCCTTTCACGAGCTCCGAGAGGAATCGGCGTTTCCTCAAGAAACCATCAAATCCCCTTGTAATAGCGGACATCTGACTAGTGGGGACAAACAGTCACATCGAATTTCTATAAGTTGATTTCGCGTAGGAAACCCCCTTTCATACCCCGCCCCCTTCCTGTCCGTTCTCATAAAACCGTTGAGTCCACCCTCGTCCTCGCCCCCCTTCCCCCCCGCGCAACTAAACTCTTTCAACAAACAGCCCAGAGTCCCCCTGACTTTGTATAGGAGATTTGCACGACACAAAAGAAGAAGAAGAAGAAAAAAACTTCTTCCTGCAATCCAAACATACACGAAATGTGGAGTTTGGACAAGGGAAACGCTGTAAGATGTTTCACCACATTCTGTGGCTTTAGAGCTAATGCCATTGGGCAGGTCTTACAGGGGAACTTCGTGTAGCGTTGAAACGGGATAAGTTGTCAGAGAAAGTGAATGGTGCCCAGCGAAGATGGTTATGAGTCAAGATATAGCGACAAGAAACAGGGAATGGTGGCCCGCGAAGATATATATAATTCACCAAAAAGTAGGACAAGCACGAGACGCGAGCAAATAAGCATGACGAATTACCCTCGCTAGGGTTAACCAATCACAGTTTATGGTTGGCAAGCGAGGGTGGTGCAAGCTAGGGGGGGCGGGTCAAGTAACAAAAAACCGCAGTGCGCTTGTCTCGAGATCAACAATGCGTCGGCGGTTTCCCCCAACGTTCACTGGCGTTGTTTTTCGTTCTTCGTGCTGCTGTTTGTGTCCGTTTCCCCCCCCCCGTTCTTTGCACTATCTATGAGCAAGTCAGCGGCGTATGCTACGCCGAGGTTCGTATCTAGTAACTTATATTTAGAAGTACGCTTTTAATAATGTTCCATTGCTAGCATAATTCTTTCACAACAGTACAGTCGTGGCTTTACCCCGCGCGAGTTTAACCTGTAGTTTAGAGAGTAATCATCAATTCTCCAGCTTGTCTGAAGCCAAATTTCTTTTTTTAAATGTTAAAATATGGGGTTAGATGACGTCATGTTCCTGTTGCCTTTTCGGCTATTTAAATTTCCGTATTTAAATATCGACAAAACATCGCACAAAAAGACAATTAATGTCGTTTTTCTTTGTTTATTTCTTTTTTTTTCTTTTTAAAGAATCCTAACGCCAATTAATTAAGATCGTTTCTTATTGATACCAAGAAAATAGACAAAAAACATCTTTAGCGGGTTTAAAAAAAAAGTTAACACATTTTGAAGAGAAGAAAAAAAAACGCATGGATTTTATAGAAATAAATCCAATTTTCTTCACTGTAGCGTTGAGTTCTGTTTCGTTGAAACTGGATTTCCTCGATAATTCAGTTCCTGTGTTTTAATTGAAATCGAGTTGATTAACTTGAAGGTACGATGCATGTCACATATCTCGGTGTATGTCTCACCTATAGATTACATCACATATTTTATTGTATGTCTCACCTATGTGTGACATCACATATTTTGTTGAATTTCTCACTTATATATGACATCACATATTTTGTTGTATGTCTCACTTATATATGACATCACATATTTTGTTGTATGTCTCACCTATGTATGACATCACATATTTTGTTGTATGTCTCACTTATGTATGACATCACATATTTTGTTGTATGTCTCACTTATATATGACATCACATATTTTGTTGTATGTCTCACTTATATATGACATCACATATTTTGTTGTATGTCTCACTTATATATGACATCACATATTTAATTGTATGTCTCACTTATATATGACATCACATATTTTCTTGTATGTCTCACTTATATATGACATCACATATTTAATTGTATGTCTCACTTATATATGACATCACATATTTTGTTGTATGTCTCACTTATATATGACATCACATATTTTGTTGCATATCTCACTTATATATGACATCACATATTTTGTTGAATGTCTCACTTATATATGACATCACATATTTTGTTGAATGTCTCACTTATATATGACATCACATATTTAATTGTAGGTCTCACTTATATATGACATCACATATTTAATTGTATGTCTCAATTATATATGACATCACATATTTAATTGTATGTCTGACTTATATATGACATCACATATTTTGTTGTATGTCTCACTTATATATGACATCACATATTTAATTGTATGTCTCACTTATATATGACATCACATATTTAATTGTATGTCTCACTTATATATGACATCACATATATAATTGTATGTCTCACTTATATATGACATCACATATTTAATTGTTTGTCTAACTTATATATGACAACACATATTTAATTGTATGTCTCACTTATATATGACATCACATATTTTGTTGTATGTCTCACTTATATATGACATCACATATTTAATTGTATGTCTCACTTATATATGACATCACATATTTTGTTGTTTGTCTCACTTATATATTACATCACATATTTGTTGTATGTCTCACTTATATATGACATCACATATTTTGTTGAATGTCTCACTTATATATGACATCACATATTTTGTTGAATGTCTCACTTATATATGACATCACATATTTTGTTGTATGTCTCACTTATATATGACATCACATATTTTGTTGAATGTCTCACTTATATATGACATCATATATTTTGTTGTATGTCTCACTTATATATGACATCACATATTTAATTGTATGTCTCACTTATATATGACATCACATATTTAATTGTAGGTCTCACTTATATATGACATCACATATTTAATTGTATGTCTCACTTATATATGACATAACATATTTAATTGTATGTCTGACTTATATATGACATCATATATTTTGTTGTATGTCTCACTTATATATGACATCACATATTTAATTGTATGTCTCACTTATATATGACATCACATATTTAATTGTATGTCTCACTTATATATGACATCACATATTTTGTTGTTTGTCTCACTTATATATGACATCACATATTTTGTTGTATGTCTCACTTATATATGACATCACATATTTTGTTGAATGTCTCACTTATATATGACATCACATATTTTGTTGAATGTCTCACTTATATATGACATCACATATTTTGTTGTATGTCTCACTTATATATGACATCACATATTTTGTTGAATGTCTCACTTATATATGACATCATATATTTTGTTGTATGTCTCACTTATATATGACATCACATATTTAATTGTATGTCTCACTTATATATGACATCACATATTTAATTGTATGTCTCACTTATATATGACATCACATATTTTGTTGTATGTCTCACTTATATATGACATCCCATATTTTGTTGTATGTCTCACTTATATATGACATCACATATTTAATTGTATGTCTCACTTATATATGACATCACATATTTTGTTGTATGTCTCACTTATATATGGCATCACATATTTTGTTGTATGTCTCACTTATATATGACATCACATATTTTGTTGAATGTCTCACTTATATATGACATCACATATTTTGTTGAATTTCTCACTTATATATGACATCACATATTTTGTTGTATGTCTAACTTATATATGACATCACATATTTTGTTGAATGTCTCACTTATATATGACATTACATATTTTGTTGTATGTCTCACTTATATATGACATCACATATTTTGTTGTATGTCTCACTTATATATGACATCACATATTTTGTTGAATGTCTCACTTATATATGACATCACATATTTTGTTGTATGTCTCACTTATATATGACATCACATATTTTGTTGTATGTCTCACTTATATATGACATCACATATTTTGTTGTATGTCTCACTTATATATGACATCACATATTTAATTGTATTTCTCACTTATATATGACATCACATATTTTGTTGTATGTCTCACTTATATATGACATCATATATTTAATTGTATGTCTCACTTATATATGACATCACATATTTAATTGTATGTCTCACTTATATATGACATCACATATTTTGTTGTATGTCTCACTTATATATGACATCACATATTTTGTTGTATGTCTCACTTATATATGACATCACATATTTTGTTGTATGTCTCACTTATATTTGACATCACATATTTTGTTGTATGTCGTACTGATATATTACGTTAATGCTATGCACACATTTAAATTGAAGAGATCTAGAATATAGATAATGTAATCAGCGCAAATCTATGGCCTAGTTATCTTATCTGACCTTATCTATTACAGCCGCTCCTTCTATATAGAAGATACTACTTTTAATCATGTCTAATCTTGCATTTTTATAAGAGTTTTAAATGTTGATAGTGTGTTGTTTTTCCTTGTTTGATCAGCTAACCAATTTCACGCCCGATTTCCAGACGAGAAGAACGAGAATGTTAATGTGTACGTTCTTTCATATAGATTTTTTTTTAAAGTGTTTTTAAATCCCTTATATTAACTTCGCGGCCGTCTCTGTCTGTCTTGGGCGGGCGGGCGGAAAAACAAAAGTAAAAAATGACCCACTTACCGTGATGCGATTGAGCTGAAATTTGTAACACTGGCCCGTGTGACCTAACAATGCATTTTATCAAAATTTCAGATCGATCGAACGTACCGTAATTAAATTAATGCATTTTTAGTTTATCCTTAAATGAGGTATGTAATTCAAATTCACGGTTTGTTATTGTTTTTTTCTTCCACTTCCACGTGAGAGTTTGAGTTGACGCCGACCGTCGTGCCGACACCCCCTCACGTCCCATCCCCCGTTATTAAAGACAAGGGACATCACTCGGTGTCAGTCTGTAAATGTTTGTAACGTTGGAACATAATCAATACTTTTAGTTCTGTCTCATATATAAGGGATTTATAGTCAAAAACTTTGTTTTTACGGGTTTGTTTTATTACCCTCGTTTCTATCTGAGTGTTGTATTAGATTATCTTTGTGTTGTATTTCCAAGTTAGATTTAATCGCCTTTTGTATTATCTGATCGTATCTTATCTATACAGCCGCTCCTTCTATGCAGAAGATAATTGCGTCCACAGACCATGACAGATGATCTGTTGGCAAGTGAAGCAGCGTTCACATGCCACGGCTTTGTGGGTTCCACGCATTACCCAGCCACCTAACTAGTGTTAGGTACCCATTCGGAGATGGGTGACTCAGGGACGCCCTAGGCCCCGGGAACAAATCCTTGCATTCCCTTGGATTCGATCCCGTGACCATCGGTACGCCAGTCGAGCGCGCTGCCACTCGACCACCGCGTCCGCGTACTATTACTTCTTTGCTCTTTGTTCTTCCATCCTCTAGTGTTTCAACGGTTAATGTTTTAACTAATGGTGTTACTCTTGTCAATTATGAATATTCTTCAGTAATGTTTATTGTACTATTTTTTTAAAATAAATATATATTTGTTCTAGTTTATCTATGTTTTATTTGTTCTAGTTTATCTATGTTTTATTTGTTCTAGTTTATCTATGTTTTATTTGTTCTAGTTTATCTATGTTTTATTTGGTGGATGGATGCAGTCTTACAGTAGCTATTGCTAAGGTTAATTAGTAATATTCAATACAAATACAGGGATTTCTAATATTATTATCATGAAGAACACGACACCTACATTTAGTTTGTGATTTTATCAATTCAAACTTTCAAACATCAAAAACAAAATGATTACATTAGACAGATTTTAAAAATAAACTTTAATTTACTGAAGAGCTACATGATACAGATTTTAAAAATAAACTTTAATTACTGAAGAGCTACATGATACAGATTTTAAAAATAAACTTTAATTACTGAAGAGCTACATTAGACAGTTTTTAAAAATAGGCTGCGGCTATTCGGACCCGGGTCGGTATAGCCTGTGATCGCTATTCGGACCCGGGCGGGTTCTTTTAGATTAAAAATGTGTATTCGGACCCAGCGCAGGTCACAGTGGAGTACTAGTATGGCTGGAAATTAAAATTATGATAATTTCATTGTTTTTGGCCTGTTTTAAAAGTAATTTTACGCTAAGGGTCAGGGAGACAAAAATTAAGAAAAAGAATTGAAGTAAACCTATCACTAAACCTAACCCATGCTCATACACTTAACTAAAACCTATCACTAAACCTAACCCACATCCTAAAACCTATAACTAAACCTAACCCACACCCTAAAACATATCACTAAACCTAACCCGCACCTTATAGGCCTAATTAGTATGTATAACCTATCACTAAACCTACCCCTAAAAACCTATCCCTACACCTAAAATGTGAATCTGCCAGGGAAAAACCATGAAAAAAAATCATATTAATTATCAATTCATGTAAACAAAAAAATAATAATTTTTTCTTATAAAAAGACAATCGAACGCCGAACCTCCTAATGAGGATCGAGTGCGCTATCGATGCGACCATTAAGGCTCGATAGAAAATTTAATATTATCGTTAATACGCCTAGCGGGTCTGAATAGCAATCGCAGGCTATACGGACCCGGGTCCGAATAGCCACTTCGTTAAAAATAAACTATCATTACTGAAGAGCTACATTAGTCAGATTTTTCCAAGTAAACTTTAATTACTGAAGAGCTACATTAGTCCGATTATTCAAAATAAACTTCAATTACTGAAGAGCTACATTAGTCCGATTTTTACCAAGTAAACTTCAATTACTGAAGAGCTACATTAGTCCGATTATTCAAAATAAACGGCAATTACTGAAGAGCTACATTAGCCAACAGTTTCAACTCACTCACATGCACACACGGTTCAGCTGAAGCATGGCAAGATACGGGCACCAATGGCTAGAGGCCCAATGGACTCAGGGCCATCGTAATGACCAGGTCAGCTACCAGGGTTAATGTTGCTTGGCTGATGAGATGGACGCCGGGATGCTGGCTGCAAGGGACGTCATTCAAGGCGGTCACTCGATCGTAAGAAACTCTCGCCAAAGTGGAACTAATTGCAAAGGGAGACAGACTTGGCAACCACGACTGTATGAGTAATCTCACATGGTTCATTGTGTACAGTTTTTTTTTAAAATGCATTCGACTGCACTTGCTAATATCTATCCGCCTTCAGTGGAATTAATAACATGGATTGAGATTATTATACAGTGAGGTCTTGTCAAATTGAGGCGTTGGGTAGGGAAAAGAAGGTTTGGAATTTGTTGGGAGTGCATGCAAGTGGATGGGTGTGGAAGGTGCCACCTGATAAGAGGGTGGGAAGGACCTGCAGACATCGTTAACTTTAACAGTTGGGGATTACAGGCGCGAGGTGAGTCTTATGACATGGACACACCCAACAGATGCCACGTGCCCCACGCCTTAAGGGTACTCAAAAAAAAGGTGGGGGGGGGAGTGTTCATTTTAAGGCGATTAATTTTGTTTTCTAAGGACTTTCGGAAGGTTTTTTATTTTTTTTAAATGAAACGAGTAGTGAGAAGAAATGCAAGAGATGTTTAAAGGCTGACTTACTAGTCAGTTAATGTAAAATTGTGTAAGTTAAAGATAAAAAAACAATTTCACTATGAGCCATCAATAATGAGTGTTTCCATGACAACAACAAAGACCGGAAAGAAGCAGTGTTCTGTAATTGCTCATACTCATAGATAGTGCAAAGAAAGGTTTAAAAAAACGGGCTCGAACTTCCCGCAGTGCGCATTATGGTAGTTGTTTTGAAGCATTACTTCCTTTGCTTCTATATCGTGCGCCTCATAGCGGTGCGCACAGTGCGGTGCAAACAGTACGGGTGTGCTCAGTACTACATATAATAGACTGCGTCTTGCTTGCTCTGGCGTGCTTGCTCTAGGTTCTGGCGAATGATATATATTATTATACAAATATATTTTTCATCCTAACTAAATAGAGAATGGTGGCATGGTGCGGGGGAGGGGGAGGGGTGGGAATATAATTAGCATCCCTAATATCGAGTTCCACAAATGAACTTCCGCTAGCAACAACTCACTTTTGTCACTTCTAACAGAGCGCCGCTGTCTCTCGGTTATGTTTTCGCTTAAAATTTCAACCAGCTGAAATTAGGAGACACACACCATCGCGGAAATTTAACGTCTTCTGGAATGACGAGCTCGTATCGACCCTCGGCTTAATTAATGTGTTTCGACTACAGGCGGTATAGTGAATTGATTTACTTCATGAGGTACTTTGGGCGGAAAAGTGAAACAAGAAGGCAAACATGTGTGTGTGTGTGTCTGTCTGTCTGTCTGTCTGTGTGTGTGTGTGTGTGTCTGTGTGTGTGTGTGTGTGTGTGTCTGTCTGTGTGTGTGTGTGTGGGTGGGTTGAGGGAACGGGAGGTGGCGGGGGGGGGAGCAGTTTGCTGCGTCGTCTGGTTTAATTGGGTCGTAAATTATTTTAGTACAAGTCATGGTCAAGGAGTTGTAATCGATTTGGTATCGTAATTGAGTCTGTTAAAATGGATTTGAAAAGAAGGGAGTTAAATATCGTCTGCATTGATTTTTTAAAATCCTGGTTTTCTCCCCTTGTAAAGAAAAAAAATAACATTTCTGTTTGCGAACAATAACAAGTTGAAAATAACCGGAGGTAAAAATATGTATCGATTTCCCGTTTTCAGCTTCTCGGTATCGTAATCAACCGTAACAGCCATGCGGGTTTCCGAAAAACTTTTGAGTTAATGAGCGAGTGAAATATTCGATCAGGCCTGTTATGTTTGCCGTGGTATCGTAATGAGCCATGGGCAAAATGTGTTTTTAGCCAGGGGAAGTTAATGTGAACATGAGTCATAAGAGTGCGTGTAAAAAAAGGGGGGGGGACTCTAAATATTTAAACGCTAAAAATTTAATTTCTTTTTTTTTATTTTTGCTTATTTTTAAAAATGTTATCGGTGCCCCGAAATTAATCAACATTTAGCACTGTGTTTTTTTTTCTTTCTGAAAACGTTCAACATTCATTTCTCTTTTACTAGATATGGGTTCGCCACTCAATCAACAGAATTGCACCACCATTAATGAAATGGAAATTCACCCAATAATCTTTAAAATAGAAATTTTACAATCAAAAGTTGTTTTTTTCCATCGTTCATATTTTAATTTCATAAAAGTGTTTAAAAAAAATTATAATTATTTTTAAAAAAAAATAATTTTAACAATTATTTTTATATTTACAAATTATTACTTTTTTTTTACTCCGGTCAATGTCACAATACAGACTTCCCTGAACACACACACACACACCTATATTGTTTTTAGTTGACGGACAATTTTTTATTCACCATGGTTCAATGCTTATTTCCACTTCAGACCAATCCATGGTGTCCAAAACGTCCGTTGAGCCAGATATACCACAGTACAATAATAAATGCCCTGCAGCAAGATGTGTTTGCAAGTTTTATAACGAAGCTCCAAGAATGAAAGACGCACCGCTTTGCACACCAAAACATTAGCCACGTCGGCCTCTTTCTGAACACAGCTGAGACGACAATTAACCGTCCTATTATGGGCAGTTGAATGCTTGAATGGCCACATATAAATTCTTCTTTTTTTAAAGAAAGCAAATGCGAAGAAAAACCTGGCAACCTTTAGGTTAAGTCATGGCCTCAATCTAACGAACCCATCGGGCACACCGAGCCTCGTCATAGGGGCAATAAAATCATTTAGGTTAATTGGTTTTTTTCAATATGAGACTCACCGGTAATAATAAAATTTGTTAACTGAAATAAGAAAAACCCAATATATCATGAACATCGCACTTTAACACTCAAAGCCAAGAACGAAGTGAAGAGTACTCAATACATGACATTCTCTTTGTGAGGTCGAGCTTTATAAGCTCTTATGACCCGGCTCATTGTCCGACTAGCAAGCGTCATCAAGCGGGCATCGCCGTAAAGATAAGTTTCCACGGGTGTTGGAACTGACCTGTCTAAATCCCCGACAAGCGTGGGGGGGGGGTGAATTCGGTCAACAGATGATGGACCGTCTCCCCAGAGTTACCCCATATCCCACAGCCCCTATCCCTTCACGTGTCAAACATGTGTAGGTAGCTTCGTGTGGGACAATGTTCAGTCCTCATCTGGGTGATGAGCGTCTGATCGTTACGCGTAAATTTCCACCAGGGATCGCTCTTAGGCTAGGTCGCTGCATAAACTGGTAAAACTTTCTGGTCGTGTCTCCAGAGGCCCAACACTGGAGCCATATTATCTATCGGAAGTGGTCATTGAGCCATGATCTGACCCCCAGCTGGGTCATCGGACGCTTGGGTTGGAGCTGAGCTGAAACTTTCTCTGCCCCAGAAAATCGACCCTGTCTAATTGATGCACGCCGGTGTGTGTCCAGTGATAAAATGTAGAACTACTTTGCCGCAACGTGCCAGGATATCACCCACTGTCTCCAAAACGACACTGGCCGTCTTTGCGTTCAGATAATCCTAAAAGAGAATGACCAATGACCAGTTACATGTTTACTTTACGTTTAAAGCGTACTGGGAGAGAATATACGGGGGAAAAACAATCTTACTATAACTAAAAATATTTATAAAAGGATAAAAAAGCCTTATTAGTTCATTATCATTTCCTAAACGAAGTAGAGAAATCTCTATGTTACATGACGTCAGAGGTCTAGCAAAGTAAAGCCGCTGCCATGACCCCATCATACGTTGACCACATTTGAGCAACAACAACAACAACAACGAAAAATAAGTTCCTTTGAAAAAAGCATCCCTAAAATTTAACCACACAATACATTTCGTCCAAGAAATCCCGTTTATCCCACAAATCCTATTATAGTCCCCTAAATCCCATTCTTTTCACTTGTCCCTCTCGTCTCGGAAATCCTACAAATCCCACTCGTTCCAAAAATCCTATTTGTCCAACTTATCCCACTCATCCCACTTACCCGTAAATCCCATTCGTCCCATAAATCTCATGCATCACAAACATACCCCCTCCCCCTCCCCCACCGATAAGCCTAACTAAAGTGGAGAACCAATCCAACATTAAATGACAATGTTTTCCAACCCCGTCACGATTAAAAGGGGGCGGGATTAAATGTTGATATTTTAAAATTAATATTTGATCGCGTCTGCCGACAACTGATTAATCGCCGTTTCAAACTCCAAGACAGACACATTCGTCAAACCATTCCAGCGAAAACTGTTCTTCCGTTTCCCCGCTTGTTGTTTCAGTAAATCCCATCCAGAGCAAAGGGATTTCAAATGGAAATTTTCCACAAGTCTTTACAAAGAAACAACTTATTTTATATCCTAGAATGCTCCAAAAAAAAGTGCATCTGCAAAAGGTCATTTAAAAAAAATAGTCCACTTCACATACTTTATGGACTTGTAAACATGTAATTTGATGTTATTTAAGGATTAATTTGACCTGTCTTTCAAATAAAGGAATTAAAGAAAAAGAAAACAATTATAATTGAATATTTTACTTATACAAATGCCTCAGTGTAACATTACCAGCAGCTTTATAAATCAAGTTTCATTTTTTTTAAAGACCAACTTGAGCTAATGATGAAATCGACCAAAATACTTCAATGAAAGAGCCTTCCAGAAGTAAAGCAGATTTGTGGGTTTTCTCTGTTGAAATGATAGCGTCATATTTCCAGTTCGCTATTTTAATAACAAGTATGGATTGAAATAATTGTCCTTTCTTGAAAGCGAATTTAACGGGAAGATACTGCTTATATTTAGAGTGCTGTCGTTATGTGTCGACAAACAGTAGAGAGAAATTGTGGATATCGCTGCGGTTGATTACTTACTGGTTGTTGTAAATAAATAAACGCTTTTGATTAAAATCATTTGACATACATTATTGGTAATTCAATTGAAAATAATGACATTTGTATGATTTATAATTTATTGGACACTTTTAATGACTGGTAATTTACTATAAAAAATTTAATTCATAGTTAATTTATTCATAAAAACCCTTTAACCACTTAACTGTAGTTCAAATAAAACAAACGGCTTTCGAAACAGAATAGCAGATATAGAGTGTAAATAGGAGATTTGGGGTCAGCGATTGATATGAGTTGGAGAGAGTAATTTAACATAACACGAAGCATTATTTCCCTCGGCGCTCATCCAAAGACGGATGACATGGCTCTCCGTTATCTTCAGATAATACTGCTGGGTACAACGGAAAGAGAGAAGAGATTGATAGGTACAACTGACAGAGAGAAGAGATTGCTAGGTACAAAAGACAGAGAGAAGAGATTGATAGGTACAACAGAGAGTAGAGATTGCTAGGTACAACAGACAGAGAGAAGAGATTGCTAGGTACAACAGACAGAGAGAAGAGATTGATAGGTACAACTGACAGAGAGAAGAGATTGATAGGTACAACAGAGAGTAGAGATTGCTAGGTACAAGAGACAGAGAGAAGAGATTGATAGGTACAACAGAGAGTAGAGAAGAGATTGATAGGTACAACTGACAGAGAGAAGAGATTGATAGGTACAAAAGACAGAGAGAAGAGATTGATAGGTACAACAGAGAGTAGAGATTGCTAGGTACAACAGACAGAGAGAAGAGATTGCTAGGTACAACAGACAGAGAGAAGAGATTGATAGGTACAACTGACAGAGAGAAGAGATTGATAGGTACAACAGAGAGTAGAGATTGCTAGGTACAACAGACAGAGAGAAGAGATTGCTAGGTACAACAGACAGAGAGAAGAGATTGATAGGTACAACAGAGAGTAGAGATTGCTAGGTACAACAGAGAGTAGAGATTGCTAGGTACAACAGACAGAGAGAAGAGATTGCTAGGTACAACAGACAGAGAGAAGAGATTGCTAGGTACAACAGAGAGTAGAGATTGCTAGGTACAACAGACAGAGAGAAGAGATTGCTAGGTACAACAGAGAGTAGAGATTGCTAGGTACAACAGACAGAGAGAAGAGATTGATAGGTACAACAGACAGAGAGAAGAGATTGCTAGGTACAACAGACAGAGAGAAGAGATTGATAGGTACAACAGAGAGTAGAGATTGCTAGGTACAACAGACAGAGAGAAGAGATTGCTAGGTACAACAGACAGAGAGAAGAGATTGCTAGGTACAACAGACAGAGAGAAGAGATTGATAGGTACAACAGAGAGTAGAGAAGAGATTGCTAGGTACAACAGAGAGTAGAGATTGCTAGGTACAACAGACAGAGAGAAGAGATTGATAGGTACAACAGACAGAGAGAAGAGATTGCTAGGTACAACAGAGAGTAGAGATTGCTAGGTACAACAGACAGAGAGAAGAGATTGATAGGTACAACAGAGAGTAGAGAAGAGATTGCTAGGTACAACAGAGAGTAGAGATTGCTAGGTACAACAGACAGAGAGAAGAGATTGATAGGTACAACAGACAGAGAGAAGAGATTGATAGGTACAACAGAGAGTAGAGATTGCTAGGTACAACAGACAGAGAGAAGAGATTGATAGGTACAACAGAGAGTAGAGATTGCTAGGTACAACAGAGAGTAGAGATTGCTAGGTACAACAGACAGAGAGAAGAGATTGATAGGTACAACAGACAGAGAGAAGAGATTGATAGGTACAACAGAGAGTAGAGAAGAGATTGATAGGTACAACTGACAGAGAGAAGAGATTGATAGGTACAACTGACAGAGAGAAGAGATTGCTAGGTACAACAGAGAGTAGAGATTGCTAGGTACAACAGAGAGTAGAGATTGCTAGGTACAACAGACAGAGAGAAGAGATTGATAGGTACAACAGACAGAGAGAAGAGATTGATAGGTACAACAGAGAGTAGAGAAGAGATTGATAGGTACAACTGACAGAGAGAAGAGATTGATAGGTACAAAAGACAGAGAGAAGAGATTGCTAGGTACAACAGACAGAGAGAAGAGATTGATAGGTACAACAGACAGAGAGAAGAGATTGATAGGTACAACAGAGAGTAGAGAAGAGATTGATAGGTACAACTGACAGAGAGAAGAGATTGATAGGTACAACAGACAGAGAGAAGAGATTGATAGGTACAACAGAGAGTAGAGAAGAGATTGCTAGGTACAACAGAGAGTAGAGAAGAGATTGCTAGGTACAACAGACAGAGAGAAGAGATTGCTAGGTACAACAGACAGAGAGAAGAGATTGATAGGTACAACAGAGAGTAGAGAAGAGATTGATAGGTACAACAGAGAGTAGAGATTGCTAGGTACAACAGACAGAGAGAAGAGATTGATAGGTACAACAGAGAGTAGAGATTGCTAGGTACAACAGACAGAGAGAAGAGATTGATAGGTACAACAGAGAGTAGAGATTGCTAGGTACAACAGACAGAGAGAAGAGATTGATAGGTACAACAGACAGAGAGAAGAGATTGCTAGGTACAACAGACAGAGAGTAGAGATTGATAGGTACAACAGAGAGTAGAGAAGAGATTGATAGGTACAACTGACAGAGAGAAGAGATTGATAGGTACAAAAGACAGAGAGAAGAGATTGATAGGTACAACAGAGAGTAGAGATTGCTAGGTACAACAGACAGAGAGAAGAGATTGCTAGGTACAACAGACAGAGAGAAGAGATTGATAGGTACAACTGACAGAGAGAAGAGATTGATAGGTACAACAGAGAGTAGAGATTGCTAGGTACAACAGACAGAGAGAAGAGATTGATAGGTACAACAGAGAGTAGAGATTGCTAGGTACAACAGACAGAGAGAAGAGATTGATAGGTACAACAGACAGAGAGAAGAGATTGCTAGGTACAACAGAGAGTAGAGATTGCTAGGTACAACAGACAGAGAGAAGAGATTGATAGGTACAACAGAGAGTAGAGAAGAGATTGATAGGTACAACAGACAGAGAGAAGAGATTGCTAGGTACAACAGACAGAGAGAAGAGATTGATAGGTACAACAGACAGAGAGAAGAGATTGCTAGGTACAACAGAGAGAAGAGATTGCTAGGTACAACAGACAGAGAGAAGAGATTGATAGGTACAACAGAGAGTAGAGAAGAGATTGATAGGTACAACTGACAGAGAGAAGAGATTGATAGGTACAAAAGACAGAGAGAAGAGATTGATAGGTACAACAGAGAGTAGAGATTGCTAGGTACAACAGACAGAGAGAAGAGATTGCTAGGTACAACAGACAGAGAGAAGAGATTGATAGGTACAACTGACAGAGAGAAGAGATTGATAGGTACAACAGAGAGTAGAGATTGCTAGGTACAACAGAGAGAAGAGATTGCTAGGTACAACAGACAGAGAGAAGAGATTGATAGGTACAACAGACAGAGAGAAGAGATTGCTAGGTACAAGAGACAGAGAGAAGAGATTGATAGGTACAACAGAGAGTAGAGATTGCTAGGTACAACAGACAGAGAGAAGAGATTGATAGGTACAAAAGACAGAGAGAAGAGATTGCTAGGTACAACAGAGAGAAGAGATTGCTAGGTACAACAGACAGAGAGAAGAGATTGCTAGGTACAACAGAGAGAAGAGATTGCTAGGTACAACAGAGAGTAGAGATTGCTAGGTACAACAGACAGAGAGAAGAGATTGATAGGTACAAAAGACAGAGAGAAGAGATTGCTAGGTACAACAGAGAGAAGAGATTGCTAGGTACAACAGACAGAGAGAAGAGATTGATAGGTACAACAGACAGAGAGAAGAGATTGATAGGTACAACAGACAGAGAGAAGAGATTGCTAGGTACAAGAGACAGAGAGAAGAGATTGATAGGTACAACAGAGAGTAGAGATTGCTAGGTACAACAGACAGAGAGAAGAGATTGATAGGTACAAAAGACAGAGAGAAGAGATTGCTAGGTACAACAGAGAGTAGAGATTGCTAGGTACAACAGACAGAGAGAAGAGATTGATAGGTACAAAAGACAGAGAGAAGAGATTGCTAGGTACAACAGAGAGAAGAGATTGCTAGGTACAACAGAGAGTAGAGATTGCTAGGTACAACAGACAGAGAGAAGAGATTGATAGGTACAAAAGACAGAGAGAAGAGATTGCTAGGTACAACAGAGAGTAGAGATTGCTAGGTACAAGAGACAGAGAGAAGAGATTGATAGGTACAACAGAGAGTAGAGAAGAGATTGATAGGTACAACTGACAGAGAGAAGAGATTGATAGGTACAAAAGACAGAGAGAAGAGATTGATAGGTACAACAGAGAGTAGAGATTGCTAGGTACAACAGACAGAGAGAAGAGATTGCTAGGTACAACAGACAGAGAGAAGAGATTGATAGGTACAACTGACAGAGAGAAGAGATTGATAGGTACAACAGAGAGTAGAGATTGCTAGGTACAACAGACAGAGAGAAGAGATTGATAGGTACAACAGAGAGTAGAGATTGCTAGGTACAACAGACAGAGAGAAGAGATTGCTAGGTACAACAGACAGAGAGAAGAGATTGATAGGTACAACTGACAGAGAGAAGAGATTGATAGGTACAACAGAGAGTAGAGATTGCTAGGTACAACAGACAGAGAGAAGAGATTGCTAGGTACAACAGACAGAGAGAAGAGATTGATAGGTACAACTGACAGAGAGAAGAGATTGCTAGGTACAACAGACAGAGAGAAGAGATTGCTAGGTACAACAGACAGAGAGAAGAGATTGCTAGGTACAACAGAGAGTAGAGAAGAGATTGCTAGGTACAACAGAGAGTAGAGAAGAGATTGCTAGGTACAACAGACAGAGAGAAGAGATTGCTAGGTACAACAGACAGAGAGAAGAGATTGATAGGTACAACAGAGAGTAGAGAAGAGATTGATAGGTACAACAGAGAGTAGAGATTGCTAGGTACAACAGACAGAGAGAAGAGATTGCTAGGTACAACTGACAGAGAGAAGAGATTGATAGGTACAACAGAGAGAAGAGATTGCTAGGTACAACAGACAGAGAGAAGAGATTGCTAGGTACAACAGACAGAGAGAAGAGATTGCTAGGTACAACAGAGAGTAGAGATTGCTAGGTACAACAGACAGAGAGAAGAGATTGATAGGTACAACAGACAGAGAGAAGAGATTGCTAGGTACAACAGACAGAGAGAAGAGATTGCTAGGTACAACAGAGAGTAGAGATTGCTAGGTACAACAGACAGAGAGAAGAGATTGATAGGTACAACAGACAGAGAGAAGAGATTGATAGGTACAACAGACAGAGAGAAGAGATTGCTAGGTACAACAGACAGAGAGAAGAGATTGATAGGTACAACAGACAGAGAGAAGAGATTGCTAGGTACAACAGACAGAGAGAAGAGATTGATAGGTACAACAGAGAGTAGAGATTGCTAGGTACAACAGACAGAGAGAAGAGATTGCTAGGTACAACAGACAGAGAGAAGAGATTGCTAGGTACAACAGACAGAGAGAAGAGATTGCTAGGTACAACAGACAGAGAGAAGAGATTGCTAGGTACAACAGACAGAGAGAAGAGATTGATAGGTACAACAGAGCGAAGAGATGTAGATGAGTTGTTTTTTTAATCATTCCCGTCGCTACTTCTATTGCAAAAGATTATTGCGTCCTAAATTCTGATAAGAAACCAAAGACCATTCCGGTCTTTTGGCAACTCGTTGGCAAGTGACGCAGCGTTCACAAGCCACGGCCATGAAGGTATTGTGTGGCACAATGCCCAGCCACCTTTGGTTCCCTAATTAGTGTCAGGTGCCAATTCGGAACTGGGTGGACTGATGGTCACAATTGGTTCCCTTGTAACAGACCATGTTTAACCCCTGTCCAGTAGATACCCCGAGGGTTAAACTGGCCAATGCCAGAATATACTCCTTTGACCACATGAGTATATACAGCAATAAATTGAAGAATGACCTTTTTAGACTTTTTATTTGTGTTTTAGCTTTAACAGATAAGTTAAACTCTTTTATCAAGTAGAATTTTTAAAAAAAAATATTAGTAATAAACTACTTTATTTAACAATGGCTGATAAGACGGTCAGTTAATATTTAAAAGGGCCAGAATATAACAAACCAGGTCAGAAAATAGCAACCATATTTCATTCAACAGGCATTCGAACCCGCGATGCCAGTCGAGCGTGCATGCAACTGGACCATCGCGTTTGCTTGTTTGATGAGAGAAATCGAGCAGGAAAGAAATAGACCGAAAGAAATGGACAGAAAGAAAAAGGCCGAAAGAAAATAAAACAGATTTTTAAAAACGCTGATATTTCTACTCATATTACTTTACCGAATTATTATCGTTTATTGACCATTAAGCTACGGTTTATGCCTGAACAAACAAGAATTACATTATTATATGGGGGGGGGGTATTTTTTGTCCAATCATGAATCCGTCATGTAGTAATAACGGAAGTTAATTACAAGTCGACACTGTTTAGTGTCACGCACACGGGATTACAGGCCGCGCGATGGTTGCTTCATGTTGTCGCGATGTTTTCAGAATTACTGAGATCATTGGGCCATCAACCTTACTGAAACGTCTATACAACTGTCTATACAACTGTCTATACAACTGTCTATACAACTGTCTATACAACTGTCTATACAACTGTCTATACAACTGTCTATACAACTGTCTATACAACTGTCTATACAACTGTCTATACAACTGTCTATACAACTGTCTATACAACTGTCTATACAACTGTCTATACAACTGTCTATACAACTGTCTATACAACTGTCTATACAACTGTCTATACAACTGTCTATACAACTGTCTATACAACTGTCTATACAACTGTCTATACAACTGTCTATACAACTGTCTATACAACTGTCTAATACTAAATGGCTTGCATTTTACATGGAGTGGGGACAAATTAATCACGAGATTAGTGACAGAGAGGTCACATGGGTAGAAAGAGCGCGAAAGCAGTTGATAGAAAGTAATGGCGGATGCGTGGCTGATGTCTCCATGTTGTGAAACCTCATAGTTATACTTTTGTAAATAATGTGCATATTAAAGTAAACTGTTATTTTGTTGACAATAGTATTTCAAGGATTTATTGCACGAAAGTTTGTATTCTGAGAACGCCTACAAAACACATATAACAAGTAAACCATTTACAGGGGGGGATAGCATAAAGTGGGGACAAAACTATTGGTAGTGGGGACAAAAAGATGGAGTGGGGAAAAAACATAGTAAATGAGAATACAACTTTTCGGATTAAAATCAATATTATTGGGAGTCGGGACAAATACTATTTAGAGACTGGAGACAAATTTATGGGCTGGGGACAAAACTATTTGGGAAGAAATTTACTTTGATTAGAACAAATCTTCATAGGGGCCGTCCATAAAGTACGTCACGCTCCTGAGAGGGGGGAGGGGGTGTAAGAAAGTGTGACAGTTTGTGACAGGGGGAGAGGGGGGTCCGGCCCTGTGTGACGTCACTCTATTTTATATTAAACTAGTGTACACCCGTCAAAAATGACGGAAGTTTTCAGCTGAAATCTATTTGTTTTATAAAAAATGCACTTTTTAGGGCGCCTATGGCACCGACCTTTTTCAAAAGCCCAACTAACTTGTCCTTGTTTCATAAATACGAAATATTAAACTTTCTGAAATTTACACAAAGTATTTTATAAAATAGGGGTTGCGTTGCAGGGCGCCTACGGCGCCCCATTTGTTTTTTTATTTTATAATTAACCATCATCAAATCCTCTTTTTACATTGATCCCTTTTCCAAAATTAAAATATGAGCGAAAACAATGACGCAATATTATATTTTTTTACAGCGCATTTTTAATTTGCACACCTTTTGATGCATTGGTGCAGTAATTTGGATTTTCCCCGCTTTCTAAAATTAGTAGCGTCAGGACAGACTGTCTTGCGTGACAATTGCAAATTATTATATAGTTTTAATTTTGATTATTTTGTTAATAAAATAAAAAACAATATTTTTGTTCGAAAGTGTGACTTATTTTAGGGGGGGGGTCCGAGATGTGTGACAGTTGTGACAGGGGAGAGGGGGGGAAGTAAAAATTGTCAAAAATAGCTTGACATACTTTATGGACGGCCCCTTAGACTAAAACAAGTATCTCACATTAAATTAAATCAACTCGACTCAGAAAACACCTGTTTGGGAGTAGCGCAAACCTACTTGGATGGCTGGCATCGTAAAAGCGAAGTTCGACTTATTTTAAACACATGTTTTCACACTAACTACCGATCTGCCGCAAAATACGCGATGGCCGATGAGACAATGGAGATTTAGTGCGGAACTCTGACCTTTGCCCCCGTGGACGAATTTGATTGGATGGCGAGCACGACGTGAGCTCCCCGGCGCAGAGAAATAAATTTGTCTGTGCATTAATTATTTAAACTGTTCCTAATGGCTCCAATAATTGTTCTTGAAAGCGGGTGCCAATACGCCTCCCCTCTTCCCCCCCCCCTGCTCCAACTACATTCTTCCTCTCCACACAACCCCAGTCGCCGACGTCATCCAAATTGCACCTAACAGCTCCACACCCATCCCCAAAACACACACACACACACACACACACACACACACACACACAGACACACACACACACACACACACACACACACACACACACACACACACACACACACACACACACACACACACTGCCCGCTTAAGATCAGCTTCTCGAAACATCTTCAACTTAAATTACATTCAAATTGAAGTTAGATGAGAATGAGAAAATATGCGCCTAGAAATTTTTTGTTTTGTTTATTTTGTTCACAGCGGACGTATTAAATTAATTGTATTCACAGCACTAGGGCGAATAGAGGAACACATTCTTTGTTGAGCATTGTACAGTGGCCTGACTGTGGCCTCTGTTATCAACAATAACAAACAATGTTAACTCTTATACACAAGAACGTCATTTCTGTCATTGCAAAACAACTCCATGTCTTATATACCTACCTATATAGTCACGAATCTAAACCACATAGCAACAGCTGAACCTGTAACTCTAACACGCTAGAGACCAAATCAAGTAGTACCCTAGCCACAGCTGAACTTATAAACCTGTAACTCTAACACGCTAGAGACCAAATCAAGTTGTACCCTAGCCACAGCTGAACTTATAAACCTGTAACTCTAACACGCTAGAGACCAAATCAAGTTGTACCCTAGCCACAGCTGAACTTATAAACCTGTAACTCTAACACGCTAGAGACCAAATCAAGTAGTACCCTAGCCACAGCTGAACTTATAAACCTGTAACTCTAACACGCTAGAGACCAAATCAAGTAGTACCGAATACACGGACCAATCAAATCATCCACACGTCATCTATATCACGCCTCTTGTTAAACATGTTTACATCCAGAAACATATCCCTACGGGTCTACCCAGAATTCTAGATTTCTCTTAACCCAATACAATGCCAGGAACAGATTTATCGTTTAAAAAGACCGGTGTATTGCCCGTTCGTGAAAACAACTTCACTTGACTATACAATAACGGTAGAGGTTATGAGCAGTACATTTTGATGGCATGATATAGACAAGGTTTGGGTTTCAGATACATGAAATCGCTAACCAAGTTTTACATTACACCTGAAAGGTAATCACTTTATGGTATGGAATATATTTTTTTAAAGTATACTTGTTTTAAATAGATCATATTGGAACAGCTTGAAGCGAAATGAAACAAATACAGTCGGACCTCTCTAAGTCGAACTCAAAGGGACCGGAAATAAGTCGACTTACGGAGTTTTCGAGTTAGGGAAAATGGCGTAATAGGCGCATAATCTGGCCGGGATCTAACAATGCTAAGAAAGTAGCAGAAATACTCTGGAAGTACACGGTAGACCCAGTTGACAGAAAAGTTCAAAACATAAAGATAACCAAAAATTGAATTGAACATTAAGATATAGACCATTGACACACAGCAATCTTGGGTCCTTGGTGTAGTTATGACTCATATTGCTTAGGGGCCGCGGTGGTCTAGCGGTAGCGGGCTGGACTGCCGAACAGAAGTAAAAGAGAGTCAGGGCTTCTATTCTCGGTGCTGGCAAGGCCCCCGGGGCATTGTGCTGGCCACACAATCCCTTGCTCTTTAGCGGTGGCTCAATAAAACTTGTGAACGCTACTTCACTTGCCCCATAGTCCGTTATCATATTGCTTAAGGATTTACGCTCCCCATTTACTTAGTGTTTAACTTAAATGTTGCTCAAAGAATGTTGCGGTTGATTTGCTAATGGTCTTAGAATTTATGTCACATTTTGCATCAGCGCTTATACAAAAAAATTATTATTTAATAACTTCGATGCTCATTTAATAACAACTTATGAAGATTAGTTAATCAGGATGCATTGCTAAAGTACTCGGTGTTAAACCACCTCACTTATAGTCTTTAAATTAAAATTTAAAAAACTGCGTTAGCCATTAAAACCCAAGTAAAAATGTGTACCTACACTTAACTTCAAATAATTTCACCTCCACCGTCCCAAAATTACGATATTTAACAATCAATAACTGCGTCTTAACAAACAAAAATTCTTTAAGTATGATTCCACGTAAAACAGCAAGTTACTTTAGTAGAGGAATGTTCCCCTGATACGTCAGATATTTCCTTTAACTGAAATTTTTTGGTGTTAAATCGATTCCTACTTACCAACCTCTTTCCTCGTTGTGCCCACTTATCCCGAAGTATATTGTTGCTCTTATCTATCAAATACATCCGGCACAAAGGTGAATTTGAATAAACACACGCTAAGTTGTTCTAAAATTGTGGCTCGGATCTAGACTCAGAAGCAACGGATCAAAGCATTGTGATGGGCCAGTGATTGGGGGGGCTAATCACACTCCACATTCCTAATCTAGACACGATCCCGCTCGAGGTGCTTGTCCAAAATATACCCCCCCTCCTCCCGTTTTGTGGTGTGGGGGGTTTGTGGGGGCTTATCTGTGCGTGGGGTGGGCTGGGATCTCATTCTGGCTCACACCCTCACTTTCATTGCAATAACCCACCACCTCCCCACTCTTTTTTTTAACCCCCACCTCCCCATCATTTATTTTTCTAGAATCGTCCGCAGACCTCCGCGCGGCGCTAGGTTCTCGCCCGGCGAGATGTCGCGAGATGTGGCGTTGTGATCGTCTGCCGTTTCTGAGACGGTGGAGGTGTGGGGGGGAGGGGGGAGGGTGTTTAGATCGCCAAGTGGTTTTATAACATCCATTTAGCCTGGAGATGGCGCCATTATTATGACACGTCATGATAAATTGTTCTGGCTCCACCCTCCCCGTTTTACCACCCCCTCCCCCTTCATAAAAACGACTGTTTTATAAATTTCTGTACGTCTGTAAAAAAAAATGAGACAATTTATATTTATAACATTTCGGAGACCGAACTTGTTGTTTTCACTTTATTCAAGGCTGTGTACACTTGTAAACTGAAAGAAACTGCGCACTTGACTTGGTAAGAATGAAATACAAATGGGGGCGTAATGGGAACGATCATTATCACAGCATTTATCGTTTGGCCCCAAGGTATATCGGAAAAGCGTAATGAAAAAATAATTTTCATTTTAATACATTTTAAAAATATTTTCTTAAGTGAAGATTTTTTTTTAACTCTGCGAAGAATTTGAGAATTTTTTATAGCTAAGTTCTTTGTATTTAATCTTTATGTTTAAATCCTTTACATTAACATACCCGTCTTGTCGTGGTCCAGCCCACTCGAAAAAAAAACGAAAAAAAATAGATAGAAATAAAATTTTAAAAATGACCACTTCCCGGGATCCTATCGAGCTGAAATTTTGCACATAGACTTTTGTCACCTAACAATGCATTCTGTACTGTAATTAAATTTATTGATTTTTAGATTATCTCTATGTATCTCTGTGTAGATTTGTAAATGTTTATTGTAGTCTGTCACGCGGTGCGTATTATATTGAGCATACATTTTGTTATGTCTCATTTATTAAGGATTTAGAGTCAAAAACTTTGGTTTTTACGGTTTTTTTTCCTGTGTTACTTTTTGTTTATAAATTCTCTCCCCATGCGTCGTCCACAAACCGCAAATTGTCAGACGTACAATCACAATGAAATTGAGCTCCAACTTCTTTTTAAATCGATTGTTTATCTTGTTGGTTGAGGTGAACGGTCTCCAGGATGGTATAAACAACAAACGTCGTTTTAATTAAAGTGGCGGGAATAACACAAACAGGTCTGCAGCAGGCGGCAGCGTTAAAAAAAATAGATACCAAACTGTTTTTGGTTGGATGTGCAGTTTAGTCTGGTGTGTGGCATCATCACGAACACTCACGAACACACACACGAACACTCACGCAACCGCGAGCACAAACATACACACGCGCCAATCAGAGCCAGATTTCACCAATGTCGCCTTGACACTTTAATATCCGTCATGAACAAAAACCAAAGGAACGCTCAGCAAGCGAATATTAAATAAACGCCATCTGCGGGCGTTTCTCTCCAAACCACAACAGAAGTCAAACACTTGTGCAAGTGGCTCACATGTACACACACACTTGTACAAGTGGCTCACGTGTACACAAACACAGGTACAAGTGGCTCACGTGTACACAAACACTGGTACAAGTGCCTCACGTGTACAAAAACACAGGTACAAGTTCCTCACATGTACACAAACACTTGTACAAGTGGCTCACATGTACACAAACACGGGTTCAAGTGGCTCACGTGTACACAAGCGCTTGTACAAAAGGATCACATGTACACACACACTTGTACAAGTGGCTTACGTGTACACAAACACACATACAAGTGACTCACGTGTACACAAACACTTGTATAAGTGAATCACGTGTACACAAACACAGGTACAAGTCGGTCACGTGTCCACACACACATGTACAAATGGCTTACGTGTACACAAACACTTGTACAAGTGGCTTACGTATACACAAAAACTTGTACAAGTGGCTTACGTGTACACAAAAACTTGTACAAGTGGCTTACGTGTACACAAACACACATACAAATGGCTAACGTGTACACAAACACTTGTACAAGTGACTCACGTTTACTTAAACACAGGTACACATGGCTCACGTGTACACAAACACTTGTACAAGTTGTCACGTGTACATAAACACAGGTACAAGTTGTCACGTGTACACAAACACATGTACAAGTGGCTCATGTGTACACACACAGAGATACAAGTGGCTCACGTGTACACAAACACAGGTACAAGTGACTCACGTTTACACAAACACAGGTATAAATGGCTCACGTGTACACAAACACTTGTACAAGTTGTCACGTGTACATAAACACAGGTACAAGTTGTCACGTGTACACAAACACATGTACAAGTGGCTCATGTGTACACAAACAGAGATACAAGTGGCTCACGTGTACACAAACACAGGTACAAGTGACTCACTTGTACACAAACACAGGTACAAATGGCTCACGTGTACACAAACACAGGTACAAGTTGCCACGTGTACATAAACACAGGTACAAGTGGCTCACGTGTACACAAACACTTGTATAAGTGGCTTACGTGTACACAAACACTTGTACAAGTGGCTTACGTGTACACAAACACACATACAAATGGCTTACGTGTACACAAACACTTGTACAAGTGACTCACGTGTACATAAACACAGGTACACGTTGTCACGTGTACACAAACACATGTACAAGTGGCTCATGTGTACACAAACAGAGATACAAGTGGCTCACTTGTACACAAACACAGGTACAAGTGACTCACTTGTACACAAACACAGGTACAAGTTGTCACGTGTACATAAACACAGGTACAAGTTGTCACGTGTACACAAACACATGTACAAGTGGCTCATGTGTACACAAACAGAGATACAAGTGGCTCACGTGTACACAAAAACAGGTACAAGTGGCTCACGTGTACACAAACACAGGTAGAAGTGGCTCACGTGTACACAAACACATCCCCCACCCACCACGTCATGCAAACATATCAGTCAATATTTATTGTTGTGCAGGCCCTGGCAGTATCCTCCCTAATTTCCTGGTCGGTGACGTCAGACAGAAATACGCTCACCCATTGATAGCATCACATCCCACTATAACAGAGCCGAGTCCAAAATACTTTTGACTAATAAACCGTCTTGCCCGTCAATGGACGGACGCGTTTTATGTTTCCTCGCAACTCTCGACTACTCCCGTCGATATCGCGGCATCGATACCCAGGCCTCGATTTAATTAACAAGCGGGCTAGTGGCTATTTTCTAACAGCATGTTCCGTCATTACCGTTCTATTGACGAGGGGGGAGGGGAGGATTTGGGGTGCAAGGGGTCGGCTTTCACTGTATCCAAGGGGGGCCCCCAGGTCTCTGGATGGGGTACCAGCATGCCCTCAACAAACAGGGACGTCATGACTCAACAGTGTTGATGAGAATTGAGCTGGTTTCTAGCTGGGATGATGGCCCGTGAGTGGAGGTTGTTGTTATTTTTCTCAAAAGCGATGAACACTGTAAACAGTAACTAGAAATATTATGCAACAAAAATAGCCGTGGCAATGTGAGAATTTCACATCTAACAAAGCTTCTTGACAAAACAATGCACTTTATTCGGTATAAACGCATCAATTATTGCGCCAATTCACACAAGTTTTAAGTCTGTGAAGTGTGTCAATATATAACTACTTCTCAATATTTACTTTTACCCAAAAAATGCGTGCCAAAAGCTTTTCTAATATCTATAAGTATCTTATTTATCAAATATATCTGTAATTTTATCTTGGTTGTTTACTAAGTGTTCCAGTGACTTACTGAACGCTTTCAAGAGAATAATGAATCTCTAGGTTTAAAGTAATTGGTTTAATACATTAGTCAATTTTACGATGGATACAATTGTTGTTTTTTTTAAATTAGCAATAACAAACTCATTCTAATAGCGAGTTTAAAGGGTTATGCGCGTTTTAATTAAAAACTCCAGCAAGTGCCATGGCGAATAGTTTCATCTGTTTGGACAGTTTGGAAACTTCACTATCATAGAACTTTCAACAAAGATGTCCTCCCCTCAAAGTCAAGCTCAACTGTCCAGGGCTAGTGTGTAATGCCGGCATGTCGGGTCCCTATTGTTTTTAAGCTTTCTGTGAAAAACGATTAAAAAAAACACCAACTGACTCAACACAGAGTGCCCCATTCTTACAGTGTCAAAGTTCGGCAAAGGCTGTTTTGACAGAGGTCAAGGTCAACACCGACGTCCAAGGTGAAGCAACCACAGTTTGTTACGTACTTCATTTCAGACGGAACCATGGAGGAACGTCTCCATTCGATGATCCTTAGCCACATGACGTCATGCTTCTGTACATCCTCAGTCCATCACAATCGTGGTTGACCCGTGGGCTAAGCGTCCTTTGATTTCTACAGATTCTGATCATTTTATCTTCTCTGCAGTCCACTCTCCTCGCTATGTGCGCTGTCTTGCGCAGTAATCCACCGGTCAGCGTGACATTGCATGCTGGTCTGCAAACAGCTGATGATTTGCGCAAATTGTCATAGATACAAGAAATGATTTCTTATAAAAAATATAATTAATTTGGAATTTATTTTGTTCCTTGATTTAGAAGTACAGTATGCTCTATAACAAAAAATTTCGCGAGCTTATCAAAAGGTTTCTCTGGATTTTGTTGTTGTATCGGCGTGATATGAGCCCTAGCCTATAATACGTTGTACACGTCCATCGTATATTTATTATTTATCTTTGTTATGTACGCTCTACTACTCTATTTCGTGCTCGTCTGAGTCTATTTCATGCTGTTTAATATTCCACTGTAAGTTTATATTCGTCTATTGTGCGCCATTTAAAACGCCCATCCTGTTGGCGTGGGGGACTCGCCAGAGAAAATTAATCACAGCTCGTTATCGTCTCACTGAGCAGTTGTACAAATATTGGAAGTTGGGATGTGTGGTCGATGAGTGGTGGAACTCTCACATTATTTCAGAAACAAGATTTGTGCAGGATGGGCGGCGCACCGGGGGATGGGGTGGGGCTGGGGGTGGAGGCGCCCTGCCTGACACAGAGAGTTTTGTGAAAACACTGGCGCTAATCTCCTAATGGAAGAGCTTCGAGAGTTTGGCATGACAATAAAGTTAGCTACAATAATGGTTGAACGTCTAAAATTAGTTTTTAATGTTGTCTTAGACTTTCAGACGGTGATTAGTATTTCGTGAATGAGTTTTTAAAATCGATTTAAGTTAATTTCAGTACTCTGTCCGCTCTTCGATTTGTAAGATAGTTAAAATCTTGTCTGTGCGTATAGACCCCCTCAATTATTGTTGATCAATTGGCTTGAGATTTTTCAAACTTTCATATTTTCAGAGATGATTGAAAGCAAACTATTAATGATGATTTTTTAAAGTCCCTTATATTAACTTCGAATTCTTGTCTCTCTCTCTCTCTCTCTCTCTCTCTGTCTGTCGTCATCGAACGTACCGTAATTAAATTAATGCATTTTTAGGTATCTCTATACGACATATGTAATTCAATTTCACGGTTGTTTTTTTTTCACGTGACAGTTCAGTTCGCGCGTTGACGTCACATCGTCGATGTACCGGCGTACTTCTGTTTACACTTTACGTGTCACGCCGCTGAGATCGGTCCAGCGATCGGTGACCAGAAAATTTTGCGCTAAGGACATAAAATCACGTGACAATTTAGGGTCGTTGCGCGAATCGTTTACTGTATGGTAGCTGCTGGTACTAACACACTTCACACGGTGTGCTGTAATCGCATGGTGTTATGTGATCGCACGGTGTGCTGTGATCGCACGGTGTGCTGTGATCGCACGGTGCGCTGTGATCGCACGGTGTGCTGTGATCGCACGGTGGGCTGTGATCGCACGGTGTGCTGTGATCGCACGGTGCGCTGTGATCGCACGGTGTGCTGTGATCGCACGGTGTGCTGTGATCGCACGGTGTGCTGTGATGACTACATGCAAGGCATGCGCGATGTGTCATCGTGACTCCTTGTAGCCGTCCTTAGATGAATTCACGCACCCAAAGGGGTTGGGGGGGGGCGAGGTTCACACATTTGTGAGAATGTGGGAGGAGGTGTTTTAGAACCGTGACGTCACATCAAAGCGTGCTACTTTAAATAAAAGTTCCACTTAAATATCTGGTTGCTTACAATTTATTTAATGACGTTTTAAATGGCTTCAAGCGTGTTACGATATTAGATAAATGCATAAAATAAAAACAGGGTATTAGTAGGCCTGACAGGACGTAACACAACAGCGAACGTTTCGGCAAAGAGCCTTCTTCAACGGACAAATAGTTCACAAATGAAACGAAATAATAGAAAAAAACACTTAGCTGCGGTGAAATCCAAGTAGTCCAGTAGAGATGTCTTATTTACGATATTAGAGTGCAGAATTACACTAAACTAATAATACATACTTAAATGACAATAAAGGGATTTGAAAAAGGCTCATTTTCAAATAGGAAAAACCGCTCTTTGAGGAGGAGGGGTGAAACTTTGTAATGTCATATTATGCTAACTTTTTAAGACAACTTGCGACGAGGGGAGGGGTGGGGGGTAATCGGCCAAAAACACGTTACGTCATTTATGTACATTTTTTAAAAAATTTCTGTAAAACAAATTCCAACAAGTTGTACTTTGAATTAAAAGTACAGTACAATTCCTAATTTTTCCCAATCATTAATGGCAGTAGATAGAATAAAAAAAGAATTGTGTTACTGGACACGATTCATACATCATTTAAGCAACTTAACATTTGCTACTTTACGCAATATTAATAAAAGAAACGGAATTTAATAACATTAATATACAGTGGATGGGATGTTAGATAATTTACTAATGTGATGGCTGAAGACATTTACAGTTTACTAACTACAGTAGTATTGTTACTATACCATCTACGAAAAAAGACAAACTGCACCAGATATTATCTTACGGTATGGTCCAGGGTCTCTATGTGTGCGTACGTGTGTGTGTGTGCGTGTGTGTGTGTCTGTGTGTGTGGTTGGAAGTAGGGTTAGGGAAGGGAATTAAGTCTGACCTCAAACAATGCCACACACACTCACACACACCACTCACACACACACACACACACACACACATTCACGATTGTGGGGGAGGGGGTGGGATGAAGTCATCTGAACTAATTGGAGAGATGGCCGAGCTCTTGTTTCCGTCTGTCACTCATTGGTCAGCCCAGATTGGCTCGGGTCCACTCTGGTCAGCCCTGAGTGCTCGTCCAGCGGACACTTGTGCCTGTGTCCAGTAGACTGTCCGAAACCTGGGGTCTGACAGGCGAGACTTGATCAAACTGTCTAATAAAGTTGACTATTGATTTTTTCCGTCTATTTTTCTGTTAATCTCTTTCTTAGAATTTTTTAATAAGAGAATTTTATAAATATTTCTAGTTACAGATTTTAAAAAAGAAAAAAAACGAGGGAAATATTACTAAAATTATCTTATTTTTAAAAAAAGATCTTAACACAGGGTTACTGTGGTGGGAGTACCGATAGCCATGGGTTCGAATCTCCGTGAATGCATGGGCTTTTTCCCATGGCTAGGGGGCCCCTGGGTCCAAACTGCTCTGTTGGGGTACCAAGAGTCGTGGGTTCGAATCTATGTGAAAGCAGACGCTTGTTCCCGTGTCTAAGGGCGACCCTGAGTCCAAACAGCTACGAATTGGTACCTGACATTAGTTGGGGTCAAGTAAAGGCGGCTGGACGTTGTGCTAGTCACACGATCCACTCGTATGCCGCGGCTAAAGAAATTTGTTAATGCCGCTTCACCTAGCCCATAGGCCAGTATGGTCTGAAAATGGAAATTTACTTTTTTTTAAAAAAAATGTTTTAAAACACGTCCCTTCTATAAACTAATTGAATTTGAGAAGTCTTTTAAAAATGTATTTACAATGAGTTAATTCTATTCAAGTGCTAGGGACATGTGATCAACTTGTTAAGGGATGGTGTTCAACACGGGTTGGACGGTTTTCCATGATGGCAATCAACTCTCTACCTATCCTATAGGGAAAGTTATGGTATGTTTGAAAATATTGAAAAGATACTTTAATTGAAAATAAAAATTCGAAACTGAAAATTCATTTTTCTAGCGGTGTTAATTTAGATGAAAATTATTTTATAATTAAGAAAGACAGATCAGATGCAAGAAGAGGAGAATATTTTTTTTTCATTTCGTGTTTTCATACTTTTCGTACTCGTTATTTATAATATTTAACCAAATTATGATACATGAATAACAAGTGGAACGTAGTATGATAATATTTCGACAAAAGTACAGAACATTAAATTACTTATCTATATATATAATTCTCTACGACGCCCAACCATGCGGGGCGCCACGCACGCACGCCGACTCTCTAACCCTCCTACCGCCCCCTTCACCAAAGCGAGTATGTGCAAACGAGAATGACGAATGACCCTCGCTTGGGCCGACCAATGTCTCGAGACGAACAATGGTTCTTGCGGTCACTTGCATTGTTCCTTCACAGAATAACGTGAGATTCGTGGTGTACTGGTTATCATGTCCGCCTTATACGGGGAAGGTCCTGGTTTCAAGCCCCAGTGAAAAAATTTTTTTTAAAAATTGTTCAAAATGTCTATTTGTGCCCGTTCTTTTTCCCTTTATTGCCAACATGGCTGACCCTCACTAGGGTCGGCCAATCACAGTTTATGGTTGGCAAGCTAATGTGGTAAAGGGTGGTGGGCAGGTAGATAAACACAGTGCGAATGTCTCAAAACCAACAATGAGTCGACAGTTCCCCCCACCCCCACCCCCCCCCCAAACCGAAGTTCACGCGCGTTGTTTTGATTTCTTCGTGCTGTAGTTTGTGTCCTTTCTTTCTCCACTATCTTTTCACTCTCCATGAGCAAGTCTGCGGCTTATGCTACGCCGCCAGGGCGTCTAGTAGACATAGATCCATCTTCAGCTGACTGCACAAAAAATGAAAATCTTAGTTGTTTCTTTTTTAAATCCTTTATATTAACTCGTGGTGTCTGGTTGATTGTTTGCTTGCTCGTCGAAAAAACTTTGGATTTTTAACCCACGTCCTCGTAAGCTAGCGAGCTGAAATTTTGCAGGCAGACTCGTGCCGGTGATAAAAACGATGTATCAAAATTTGAAGTCAATTGCATGTACTGTCATTAAATTATTGAATTTTTGTGTTCATTTTATTTATCTCTATGTATCATGTTAAATTTTTGAGATAGAGTGTCGTGGTGCGTATTATATTGAACAACCTTTCCTGTCGCCGCAATAAGGTGCGTATTTTATTGACAACACTTTTTATTAACATATTCCTGATCGGTGCGCATTGTGTTAAACATGTTTTACACAACTACTATTTTGTATTTTTAGATGGTCTTGCGCTGCGTATTATAATGAACATTCTTTTAGTTACGTCTTGTACATAAAGGATTTATAGTCAAAAACTTGTTTTTTTACGGGGTTTTTTATTTTTTGTTTTTGAGCAATACTTTATTACAAGACCTCTTATGTCTAAAAACGGTGCGCAGATTTTCTTGAAGCCTTTTTAATACGACTGTTTCTGTTTCTTTGAAGTCTTTTCGAAACTACATTTTATTTATAAAATTTATAATTTAGTTTATTTGCCCTATGGGATAAGTAGCTATTTCCCTTATGAAAGGAAACTGTCATACGTTGCCAAATGCGGCTTATAATTTCTTCATTATCTAGAAACAATTACTTAGTGGTGGGGTGGAGTAGAATTATTCAAATATAATGTATTTTGGGGAAACGGGATCCAAAAAAAATATTACATCCTCATTTAAAAATTATCCTTTTTGCCTGATATTTGTAAATTCAAACATCGTTAGACAAATATAAAAATCTAAAGTAATTTCCAAATCCGATAATTGGTGAATACAGATACATTCATTATGAAGGTTATCCTATTTCTAGGAACGAATAAAGTGGAGGCCACCTTACACATTACACTTCTGTTACACACTATGTAGCAAACCAGTCGCGCAGTGGCATATAGATTCGATAATATAATATTTTTTTAATATTTAAAATGCTTAGTTTGCAGCTATTCTACATAGGAATATATTTAAATTTAAAGAATATAAAATTATGCACAGTTTGTCATTTCGTTTGATGATGAATTTGTTTTAACTAAACATTTTTGCAACACATTTAAAATAGGTAGTGTCATTTATTCAAAACAAAATATTAAAAGGAAAATCTAAAATAATGAAAGAATTATGTCCCTTGATACAATGAATTCCAAATACATATTTGTTATTGTTGCATTGACGTCACGATAAATAATATCTAGAGAACAAAAACTAAATTTTCAAAAGAAATTATTAACTTGTTATCATTTGGATAACATACATAATATTTAACTATGGGGCCGTCCATAAAGTATGTCACGCTCCGAGGGTGGGGGAGGGGGTGCAAGAAAGTGTGACACTTTGTGACAGGGGGGAGGGGGCGTGAGGCCATGTGTGATGTCGCACATTTTTTTTTAATTTATTTTGTTTCATAATTTATTAATATTATTTTAGTAGAATTTAATTAGCTTTAAAAATAATTTTCAAACATTTTGTGAAACATTAGAATTAGTTTTATGTCAAATTAGTAAATGTATAACATATAAACAGGGTATTAGTTAGCCTGACAGGACGTAACACAACAGCGAACGTTTCGACAAAGAGCCTTCCTCAATGAACAAATAGTACACAAATAAAACGAATATAACGAAAGATAAAAACTTAGCTGCGGTGAAGTCCAATTAGTCCAGTAGAGATATAGTAAGGAGAGAATAGCAAAAGCTTATTATTTCACTTCATAAATCCGGCCAAATTCAGCTCCAGTCGAATTTCAAAATTTTGAATCCGGTACATACCTACTTTTAAGTGGAAATTTTATATTTAAATACAGTTTAATAGTGAAGTGTATTTTAATTATTAAATTTAATATTTTGATTAGGTGTTAATTTGTTTTTAAAATTCGAAAGTATGACGTACTTTAAGGGGGGGGGTTCCGATATTTGTGACAGTTTGTTACAGGGGGCAGGGGGTTCAAAAATGGTCAAAAATAGCGTGACTTACTTTATGGACGCCCCTATATATTTATTTGTAGTGAAATTTTAGTCAAATCATAAAGAAAAAATTTAAATACAAAATGAACATTATCTACCTATCTATATATATAAAAATGAGAACATGTATGTATGTTTGTCCTTTATAGCTGACTAAACCATTTATCCTATATTCATGAAACTTTTGGAGACTGTTGAATACGCTCCCGGGATGGTAACTGGCAACTTTTTTTTCAAAATTTAACACTCATGGGGCGCCGGAGGCCCATAATGTCCTTTTCAGTTAATATGAGTTATATAGAAATTAGTTTAAGCATTAGCTACTAGGTAAATTGATGGATCTTAACTAAAATTTGTATACAAAAACTTGGTAGCCCTTATTAAAGTAATTAAGAGCTCTGAACTTCTAATGTTAATTTCTTCTGGGCTGGGGCCCAAGTGTCTTTTTTCGTAAATGTTTAAGATATTTTTCCCATTCACTTTTTAACGATCTTGAGAAATATATCCATGACGAAACTGAATTAAAATGAACAGGTTTTTGAAATTGACATCTTGCACCGAATGGGCCGCTTAATTTTGTTTCCTATATTAGCTATATAAAAATTAGTTTAAGCATTAGATAATAAGAAAATAAATTGAATTTTGACCAAACTTACTATGTAAAAACTTAAAATGCCTATATTAAATTAATACATCATATAGAATGGGACTGCAATAAAGCTTTTAAATAAAATACAAAATACACAAACAAATTGTGCAATGAAAACAATAAATTTGAGCTTTATTTTTAGACTGATACGACAGTAAACGTTTCGGCTAATGCCTTCATCAGTACAACATAAAATACATTCTTACAATACTTACATAAGTAATAATAACATTCTTAAAAAATATTGTATTTTAAAATATTTATGTTAAATAAAAAGAAAGGAAAAACAAAAACAAACATGGACACAGGATATAGCAAAAAGGGGGAAGTATCCAAAGTTACAGTAAAAACCACAACGGGAACAAGATTATGCAGTTAAGTAAAATTATGAATTTGGTTAATTCCATATGGAGCCAACGTACCAAATCTTTTTATGAGTCTATTTTCCATGTGGACTCTATCATGGGTATTGCTTGCATATAAAATACCAGTTACTGCAATATCTGATATGCCGTTATGGTCAACACTGTTAAAATGTTTAGAAACAGGACATTGAGCCTGTTTATTTATATTATACAGGTGTTCTCTAAACCGATCTCCAAGACGACGACCAGTCTCACCCACGTAAATTTTATTACACCTCTTGCAAAGAATTGCATAAATCACGTTGCGACTTGTGCAAGTGAATCCATCTTTTATTAAGAATTTTTCAAGAGGGAAAGAAATGTTGTTAATTTCCATCACATATGGACAAGTATTGCAACGGTTACGGTTGCAACCTTTTGTTCCAATATATGCTTTCATTGTGGGAAGGTGACTTCTTACAAGAATATCTCTGAGGCTTCTATCTCTCCGGAAAGCAAAAAGAGGAGGTTTTTTGAAGACCTGCTGAGTTAGAGGGTCAGCCATAAGGATTGGTCGGTTTTTGAGAATCACCTGGCGAGCTTTAAAATTATGAGGATGAAAAGTTAAAATAAATTTTGATCGATCACATTGATCAGAAACAGATGATTTAAATGTATCCTGTCTGGTCATGCCTTTAATTCGATTGACAGCGGATATTAAAACTGTTTCCGGGTATGACCTTCTTCGAAAAAAATCCAGCATTTCATTACTTTTCTCCAAAAAGTCTGCCTCATCACTGCAGAGTCGTTTAAGTCTCAATAGTTGCGAAAATGGGATAGAGCTCTTACAAGATTCAGGATGGGACGATGAATACATAAGGAAACTATGGCTGTCTGTAGACTTGTAAAAAATTGATGTGGATATTTTATTTTCTTTCAATTTAATTTGTATATCCAAAAAATTAACAGCACTTCTATGGATTGTTGAAGTAAATTTGATCGAAGAAATTTGGTCTTGGAGATCGGTTTAGAGAACACCTGTATAATATAAATAAACAGGCTCAATGTCCTGTTTCTAAACATTTTAACAGTGTTGACCATAACGGCATATCAGATATTGCAGTAACTGGTATTTTATATGCAAGCAATACCCATGATAGAGTCCACATGGAAAATAGACTCATAAAAAGATTTGGTACGTTGGCTCCATATGGAATTAACCAAATTCATAATTTTACTTAACTGCATAATCTTGTTCCCGTTGTGGTTTTTACTGTAACTTTGGATACTTCCCCCTTTTTGCTATATCCTGTGTCCATGTTTGTTTTTGTTTTTCCTTTCTTTTTATTTAACATAAATATTTTAAAATACAATATTTTTTAAGAATGTTATTATTACTTATGTAAGTATTGTAAGAATGTATTTTATGTTGTACTGATGAAGGCATTAGCCGAAACGTTTACTGTCGTATCAGTCTAAAAATAAAGCTCAAATTTATTGTTTTCATTGCACAATTTGTTTGTGTATTTTGTATTTTATATTAAATTACTACAAGGCGCTGAAATCCTAATGTCCATTCCCTCTGAGCTGGGGGCCCAAAATGTCTTTTTTACTGAACGTTAATAATTGTATTCCTAATTCAATTTTACACGATTTTGGGAAATATAGCTTGAGTACAATGGCAATAAAAAAATTGTCAATCATTTTGGGGCCGGGGCCCTTAATATCGTATCTTCTTTTGTAAGCTTTTTAATTATTAATTTATTTATCCGTTTGCTATGAAACTTGGATTTTTTTTTGCACACTTCCGCGAAGGTTTCTGGCATAATTATTTTTAAAACACACCTTTTATTTGTTTATTTAAATGTATACATTTTTACTGAGATCGCTGCTTTGTTTATAAAATTTTATTGCAAGATTTTAGTAACTTAATGATGTCATTAGTTCTGCTCTACACCACCGGATTGTAGAGCATTGACGCTGTACTTTCTGTCTTAGTAATCTTCTATCTGTCTATTCACTCTCTCGTCAGTTACGATATTCTATACCTTCTTTATTGTTATACGAGCAGCCAAGCCCGTCCAAGGACGTTCCGCCCCGGTTCGGTGGCATGTTGTAACTACCCTTCAACAGCCGTCTCGACCGGCATACATGTGCATCCCGTAAAACATACTATTCATTATAGTTAAAATAAATAACTCGTAAAAATAGAGCTTTTGGCTATAAATCCCAACGCGCATAACTCAAAATAAAGTCTTGGAAGAAATACTGCACCAAAAATAACTCGTTTTGAACGTCCGCGTAAACTTGATATGAATGGCTGTAGGAGTCATGCATGTTTGAGAGACCAATCGCTATAGATGACGGGACAGAAATTAGCCTTTTATTATATAAAAAGGATTATAAGAACTAAAATATATGACATTCCCATTTGAGGGCTGAGTCACTGAGACTCTTATAGCCCGGTCTACAATATATTCGGCGAGCCTCAACATAAGAGTATCGCCATGAAGATATTCTTCCACAGTGCGGGAGCTGTCTGACTCGTCCACAGTGTAAAATTCAGTTCAGCATTGGACTGCGATAAAGCTTATATATAATACAAAATACACGAACTAATTGTGGAATGAAAACAATACATTTGAGCTTTATGTTTAAACTAACACGGTAGTAGACGTTTAGGCTAATGCCTTAATCAGTACAAAAACATAAAATACGTACTTACATAAGTAAGATTTAAATTCTTAAAACATATTATATCATAAAATATTTATGTAAAATAAAAAGAAAGGAATAACAAAAACAAATAAGGGCACAGGATATATCAATATACATATTTCCCGTTGTCTGTATGGTTGTAATGTAATGCTGTTAGGTGGTGCTGCGATCGATTTTGTTTTATAGTGCTACTAATTTTAGTAAGCAGCGCACCAAATTACTGCACCAAAAATAACACTTTTCGAACATTCCGCATAAAATTGTTCAATATGATAATAAATTAATCCAATAAAAAATAAGTAAAATAAATGAAAGTTCTGTATTACGTTATTTTTAATATGTATATTTTGTAATGTGTATTTATTTTGAAAACTTCCGTCTTTTTTTTGACGGGTGATACACTAGTATTGGAAATAATTCCTGTCCTGTGTCCTTATTTCTTTTTCTTTTTCCTTTCTTTTTAAATCCTCTATATTAACTCGTGGTGTCTGTTTGGTTGCTTGCTTGTTTGTTTGTCGAAAAAATTTTGGATCGATTTTAATCCACTTCCTCGTAAGCTAGTGAGCTGAAATTTTGCAGGCAGACTCGTGCCGATGATAAAAACGATGTTTCATATTTCAGATCGATCGCATGTACTGTAATTAAATTATTGAATTTTTAGAATATTTTATTTATCTTTATGTATCATGTTAAATTTTGAGATAGAGTGTCGGGTGCGTATTATATTGACAATACTTTTTATGAACATAATCCCGATCGGTGCGCATTATATTAAACACGTTTTACGAGACATAACTAAAATTTTGTGTTTTTGGATTGTCTTGCGCTGCGTATTATAAGGAACATTCTTTTAGTTACGTCTCGTACATAAAGGATTTATAGTCAAAAACTTGTTTTTTTACGGGTTCTTTTTATTAATGAATATTTTTCTTATATTGTGTCCAGTTGAGTGCATTTAAACCGCAGCATACTTAAATATTTTCTTCAAAGCTTAATCAAAAAGATTTTTTTCAATGTTGCAAATAGTATTCTCTCATAAAACCTTTCCTCCTTTTAATAATTGTGTTTAGAACACAGTGTTTCAGTTAACACCCCAGCCCAACGTCATCCCACATAATATCATAGATTTCTGAATTCAATGACTCTGGCACCAACTAATCGCCAAGTTTAAATCCCATCTCGTTGTCCCCATAAAATGCCCCACATCGAAGTCCCATCTCATGGTCTCCATAAAGTGTCCTACCTCATAGACCCATCTCGTTGTCCCCATACATTGCCCCACCTCATAGTCCCATCTCGTTGTCCCCATAAATGCCTCCATCTCATCCCCCAGTTTCATGTGCTATCGCAATATCCTAAAATATTTTCAACATTCAATATTCTACGCCAGGGGTCGGGAAATCATGGCTCGCGAGCCAGATGTGGCTCTTTTGATGGCTGCATCTGGCTCTCAGACAGATGTTCGTTTAATTTTTAAAAAAGTTTATTCACCCTCATTTGAACTACATATTAATTGCATATAAAACAGCATAATAATGTTATTAAAAATTAATTCAGAGGCATAGTTATTATACTTTTAGTGTTGAAATTACACAAAATGGACACATTTACTTGAATTTTTATATTTAAACATAATGTATGGCTCTCTCAGAATTACTTTTTAAAATATGTGGTGTATATGGCTCTCTCAGACAAAAAGTTTCCCGACCCTGCTCTACACCATGGCCCAGATACTTAGATTTCTTTTCTGAATTTCTTCCAACTCTTTCATTCTTCCAGTCAAACTAAGTTCTGTAACCAAAATCCGTAGCTCGGTGACTTCTCTCCCCTTTACTTCCTTATAAAAACTCCTTCCCAACGACCCCGCCCACAACACCGGGCGCAGGGGAGGGGGCGGAAGCTCTGTTCGAGGTTTTTAGGAAATTAAGGTTGAGACTTGTATCTAATATTAATTATGTGTACAAAGAACTGCATCTAATATTAATTATGTGTACAAAGAACTGCATCTAATATTAATTATGTGTACAAAGGACTGCATCTAATATTAACTACGTGTACAAAGAACTGCATCTAATATTAACTACGTGTACAAAGAACTGCATCTAATATTAACTACGTGTACAAAGAACTGCATCTAATATTAACTACGTGTACAAAGAACTGTATCTAATATTGATTATGTGTACAAAGAACTACAGTGTGTAATACGTATGTGTACGAAGAACTGCATCTAATGTTGATTATGTGTACAAAGAACTACATTGTGTAATACTTATGTGTATGAAGAACTGCATCTAATGTTGATTATGTGTACAAAGAACTACATTGTGTAATACTTATGTGTACGAAGAACTGCATCTAATGTTGATTATGTGTACAAAGAACTTTCCAGAGCTTCTTGGGCAGCACTGACCTGAACGTTACATCCCTTTTATTATCTTCAAACTATTCTCTTTTCCTTTTCTTTGAAGACTCTGATACATTTTTTTATAGATTTTTCTTGTATAATTAATGACATGGCTTTTTTGTGAGGCTATAAAGACGATGTACAGGGGAAATTTTGCCTTCAAAGACGTCAGATCTTGTGATTATCCTACAAATAATGACGGTAAGCAGCAAGCCACATCCACATAATACACACAAACAATACACACAAACAATAGAAGTAAGTAATATAGTCCAACATCCACAATACACACAAACAATACAAGTCAGCAATATAGTCCAACATCCACAATACACACAAACAATACAAGTCAACAATATAGTCCAACATCCACAATACACACAAACAATACAAGTCAACAATATAGTCCAACATCCACAATACACACAAACAATACAAGTCAACAATATAGTCCAACATCCACAATACACACAAACAATACAAGTCAACAATATAGTCCAACATCCACAATACACACAAACAATACAAGTCAACAATATAGTCCAACATCCACAATACACACAAACAATACAAGTCAACAATATAGTCCAACATCTACAATACACACAAACAATACAAGTCAACAATATAGTCCAACATCCACAATACACAAAAATTGCGGCGGAGTTGTATCCACTTCCCACTTGGCACAAGTGACCGGGTCAAACTCACGCTGACCTTCCACCTGCACAATCTCCAGGATAGGTGTATAGTTTTTTAAAAGCACGCACACGAAAACCATTTTCCTCTCGGAACCTGACCACTCATAACATTTTCTAGGCCCCGCCCCTTATTGTTTTAATGACAGTCGAGGGCCTGACTGACCTTCTGGCACACAAACCACTTGTCAGCGAAACCATCTGGTCATGCACATCTAAACCATGTGGTCATGCACATCTAAACCATGTGGTCATGCACATCTAAATCATATGGTCATGTACATCTAAACCATCTGGTCATGCACATCTAAACCATCTGGTCATGCACATCTAAACCATGTGGTCATGCACATCTAAATCATGTGGTCATGCACATCTAAACCATCTGGTCATGCACATCTAAACCATCTGGTCATGCACATCTAAACCATGTGGTCATGCACATCTAAATCATGTGGTCATGCACATCTAAACCATCTGGTCATGCACATCTAAAACATCTGGTCATGCACATCTAAATCATGTGGTCATGCACATCTAAATCATGTGGTCATGAACATCTAAACCATCTGGTCATGCACATCTAAACCATCTGGTAATGCACATCTAAATCATGTGGTCATGCACATCTAAACAATGTGGTCATGCACATCTAAATCATGTGGTCATGCACATCTAAACCATGTGGTCATGCACATCTAAACAATCTGGTCATGCACATCTAAATCATGTGGTCATGCAAATCTAAACAATGTGGTCATGCACATCTAAATCATGTGGTCATGCACATCTAAACAATGTGGTCATGCACATCTAAACAATGTGGTCATGCACATCTAAACCATGTGGTCATTGACATCTAAACAATGTGGTCATGCACATCTAAACAATGTGGTCATGCACATCTAAACAATGTGGTCATGCACATCTAAATCATGTGGTCATGCACATCTAAATCATGTGGTCATGCACATCTAAACAATGTGGTCATGCACATCTAAGTCATGTGGTCATGCACATCTAAACCATGTGGTCATGCACATCTAAACCATGTGGTCATGCACATCTAAACAATGTGGTCATGCACATCTAAATCATGTGGTCATGCACATCTAAACGATGTGGTCATGCACATCTAAATCATGTGGTCATGCACATCTAAACAATGTGGTCATGCACATCTAAACAATGTGGTCATGCACATCTAAATCATGTGGTCATGCACATCTAAACCATGTGGTCATGCACATCTAAACCATGTGGTCATGCACATCTAAACAATGTGGTCATGCACATCTAAATCATGTGGTCATGCACATCTAAACCATGTGGTCATTCACATCTAAAACATCTGGTCATGCACATCTAAACAATGTGGTCATGCACATCTAAATCATGTGGTCATGCACATCAAAACAATGTGGTCATGCACATCTAAATCATGTGGTCATGCACATCTAAACCATGTGGTCATGCACATCTAAACAATGTGGTCATGCACATCTAAATCATGTGGTCATGCACATCTAAACCATGTGGTCATTCACATCTAAACCATCTGGTCATGCACATCTAAACAATGTGGATTTGCACATCTCAGCACTTTGTGAAATGATTTTGGGACATTTCTTTGTTACGTGGTGAGAATACAATTAATCAATCTCTACATTTTTTTGTTTAACTACACAACTGATCAATGCCACTGAGGCATTGCTGGGGGGAAAAAAGGGGGGTGGGTGGGCGTTTTAAGGACCATTGGTCAATATGTAACACACAACACATCATGTTTAGCACATCTGCCACCCCCCCTCCCAAATAGTGAGCACCAACATTCATCCAACTAATAAAAAATTAATAAGATTTTGTCTCGGAGCCAAAGAACGTGCGCTGAGTCATTACCAGTCGCCATCTTTTGAGCAAATCGACCTTGACATTCGGTCAGCTCAGAAGATAATATAAGGAGATTCTAAAAAGAAAATGCAATTGGTGGTTGAGATTAGAGGGTGGGCTCGTCATTAGAAAAAATAGAAGTTAGGTAGTTGAACACTAGCCGACTGTGAACACTGGAAAATAATTAATTTTTTTTCTTTAAAACTTAGCGATTGAAGTCATTATTAAAGAAGTTATGAAGTCGTAGAATAGCCATTTGGTTAATGCAATTAAAGTGTCTTTTTAGGAATATACAATAACACATGTAAAGAGAAAATACAAGAACAAGGAATTATTATAAGGCAGCCGCGGGAGAAAATACAATATGAAAGCGGTAACCACCACAACGGATCTTAGAAGCATCAATATTGTCATTGGTACTGACTTAAAACTAGAGCTTAAAAAAAAACAAAAAAAAACGATGCCGCTCATTTTAAAAAAAGAAAAAAGAAAATTGAACTCAAATCTCTGACAAAGAGACCAGTAATGACAAAGCCACTGTCACTATTCCCGTTAATCAGTTTCTTTCTTTCTTTTTTTTCCAGCTCTTTAATGAAAATTTCAAATTAGAGCGGTAAGGAAAGACAGCATCGGATTAAATTGAGAATCGATCTTCAAGAAAAACCTTCGACGCGCTCAGAGCGGGAAATCTTTTATTGGACTTTAGTGAGGAGATTAACTGTTGAAGATTTTTAATGAGGAAAAGCTAAAAATATATTTTAAAAACAATACTGTTAAAGACTACTTCAATAAAACTTTAGTATTTTTAATTACATAAAAGAAGATTTAATTTGTCTACACATTACATGACTTTATGTTTAGAACAATTATATGCTGTGGTAGAACAACGACAACAAAGTATAAAGCAATTTCAATGTTGTGTAGATTTTCATCAATGCCCGCCAGGACACCTCATCTTCAGCTTCGGGTTATAAAATGCCTCCTCACTTCTTACTCCCCTCGACATCCCATCAACGCCCTCTAGGAGATCCGCCCAGGTGTTAACATTCACTCCATGCCAACTCAATCCTCCTTCTATCAGTCATTACTCCACTAGTAGATGAATGGATGGATGGATGGATAGATGATGGATGGATGGATGGAAGGGTGGGTGGGTGGATGGATGGATGGATAGGTTGATGGATATATGGATGGATGGATAGATAGGTTGATGGATATATGGATGGATGGATGGATAGGTAGATGGATGGATGGATGGATGGATAGACGGATGGATGGTTGGATGGATGGATGGATGGATAGATGGATGGATAGGTGGATGGATGGATGGATGTATGGATGGATGGATGGATGGACGGATGGATGGATAGACGGATGTATGGGTAGACGGATGGATGGATGGATGGATTGATGGGTGGATGGATGGATGGATGGATAGATAGATAGGTTGATGGATAGATGGATGGCTGGATATGTGGATGGATGGATGGATGGATGGATAGATAGACGGATGGATGGTTGGGTGGATGGATGGATAGATAGGTGGATGGATGGATGGGTGGATGGATGGATGGATGGATGCATGGATAGACGGATGGATGGATGGATGGATGGATAGATGGATGGATGGATGGATAGACGGATGTATGGGTAGACGGATTGATGGATGGATGAATAGATAGGTGTATGGATGAATGGATGGATGGATGGTTGGATGGATGGATAGATAGGTGGGATGGATTGATGGATGGATGGATGGATGGATGGATGGATCGATGGATTAATGGATGAATGGATGGATGGATGGATGGATGGATGGATGGATAGACGGATGGATTGATGGATGGATGGATGGATAGGTTGTTGGATAGACGGATGCGTGGATGGATGGATATAAGGTGGAGCGATTTGTTGATGTACGTATGGATGGATGGATACATTGATTGGTGGTTGCAGTGGTGTGTGGGGGATATTTAATGCTCAGGCATCATTAGCATACCATTGAATTAAATATTTGCATGCGTCCTACCTAGAAGACCAGTGTAAAGTTTTTTCACACAGGAATATATTTGAGTTAAGGTCATTACTAGCCTGGAAGAAAAGCCATGTCAACTACGAACTAATTTGTTCATTGTTAATGCTGTCAAGTATGTTTCCTAGTGAATCTATATTTGCTTGGAACAAGACCAGCTTTAATTCATAATTTGACACAGATTTATTCTAGGCATTCCCAGTCCTTAGCTTTCTCCCCTTTCTCATTTTTTTTCCTTAGCCGCTTAAGGTAAACGTAAACATTTTATCACATGCTTCTATTCAATGTTTGTTGCACGTATCGCGGACAAACAACAGATGTCTAATAGGACGACTTTAATGGGCACGAAATTTCGTAGGAATTTTATTTAAGACTAGCATGTTGTTCTCATGTCGTAGCCAGCTGCACTCAATAAATGCGAAGCTCGTATAATTTATCATTGCCAGATAAGAAATTTTGGGTGAAAACAACTTCGGGGTATGAGATGCCAGTGGCGTATCTTTGAAAAACGTGTGGGGAAAGGAAATAGAGAATAAAACTAGCTAAGGGAAGTGGTGTGTGTATGTGGACAGTGAGGACAGTGATGGCGAACCTGTGGCACGCGTGCCACAGTCGGCACGCAGAGCCCCACAGCCGGCACGTGACTGATGTTAATACTTCCTTAACCAAACCAGCTAAGCAAAACCCAATTTTCGGGATTCACTGAAGTGTTGGCATCTTGCTATAAATAAGTGGGTTTTGGGTTGAATTTTGGTCACGCAGCCCCCAAACAAGTTTCGCCATCACTGGTATAGGATGTATTCCACTGCAGTATGTTGACTAAACTTCAAGAATGGCTCTTTAATGGCTTTTTATAAAAATGATCATTTGGATACGAGTCCACGGTTTATTTAAATTTAGTTTATCTAGATTGTGTCTCTTCAGGAAGGGTTTTACGATGACTCCATAAGGGGCTGTCCATAAATGACGTCACTAGATGTTTGCCGCTTTTTTACTCCCCTCCCCTCGTCACACTTCGTCACAAAAACTTAGACCCCTAAGTCCAATCTGACGTCACAAAGCTTTCGTGAATCTGGGGAAGGCATTGGTGATGGGAGAATTGGGTAGATAGTGTAAGGGAGGTATTACCAATGGGAGGTGGGGTAGATAGTGTAAGGGAGGTATTACCAATGGGAGGTGGGGTAGATAGTGTAAGGGAGGTATTACCAATGGGAGGTGGGGTAGATAGTGTAAGGGAGGTATTACCAATGGGAGGTGGGGTACATAGTGTAAGGGAGGTATTACCAATGGGAGGTGGGGTAGATAGTGTAAGGGAGGTATTACCAATGGGAGGTGGGGTAGATAGTGTAAGGGAGGTATTACCAATGGGAGGTGGGGTAGATAGTGTAAGGGAGGTATTACCAATGGGAGGTGAGGTAGATAGGGTAAGGGAGGTATTACCAATGGGAGGTGAGGTAGATAGGGTAAGGGAGGTATTAGCAATGGGAGGTGGGGTAGATATTGTAAGGGAGGTATTAGCAATGGCAGGTGGGGTAGATAGGGTAAGGGAGGTATTACCAATGGGAGGTGGGGTAGATAGGTTAAGGGAGGTATTACCAATGGGAGGTGGAGTAGATAGGGTAAGGGAGGTATTACCAATGGCAGGTGGGGTAGATAGGGTAAGGGAGGTATTACCAATGGGAGGTGGGGTAGATAGGGTAAGGGAGGTATTACCAATGGGAGGTGGGGTAGATATTGTAAGGGAGGTATAAGCAATGGGAGGTGGGGTAGATATTGTAAGGGAGGTATTACCAATGGGAGGTGGGGTAGATATTGTAAGGGAGGTATTAGCAATGGGAGGTGGGGTAGATATTGTAAGGGAGGTATTAGCAATGGGAGGTGGGGTAGATATTGTAAGGGAGGTATTAGCAATGGGAGGTGGGGTAGATATTGTAAGGGAGGTATTAGCAATGGGAGGTGGGGTAGATATTGTAAGGGAGGTATTACCAATGGGAGGTGGGGTAGATATTGTAAGGGAGGTATTAGCAATGGGAGGTGGGGTAGATATTGTAAGGGAGGTATTACCAATGGGAGGTGGGTAGATATTGTAAGGGAGGTATTACCAATGGGAGGTGGGGTAGATATTGTAAGGGAGGTATTAGCAATGGGAGGTGGGGTAGATATTGTAAGGGAGGTATTACCAATGGGAGGTGGGGTAGATATTGTCAGGGAGGTATTACCAATGGGAGGTGGGGTATATATTGTAAGGGAGGTATTAGCAATGGGAGGTGGGGTAGATATTGTAAGGGAGGTATTAGCAATGGGAGGTGGGGTAGATATTGTAAGGGAGGTATTACCAATGGGAGGTGGGGTAGATATTGTAAGGGATGTATTACCAATGGGAGGTGGGGTAGATATTGTAAGGGAGGTATTAGCAATGGGAGGTGGGGTAGATATTGTAAGGGAGGTATTACCAATGGGAGGTGGGGTAGATATTGTAAGGGAGGTATTACCAATGGGAGGTGGGGTAGATATTGTAAGGGAGGTATTACCAATGGGAGGTGGGGTAGATATTGTAAGGGAGGTATTAGCAATGGGAGGTGGGGTAGATATTGTAAGGGAGGTATTACCAATGGGAGGTGGGGTAGATATTGTAAGGGAGGTATTAGCAATGGGAGGTGGGGTAGATATTGTAAGGGAGGTATTACCAATGGGAGGTGGGGTAGATATTGTAAGGGAGGTATTACCAATGGGAGGTGGGGTAGATATTGTAAGGGAGGTATTACCAATGGGAGGTGGGGTAGATATTGTAAGGGAGGTATTAGCAATGGGAGGTGGGGTAGATATTGTAAGGGAGGTATTAGCAATGGGAGGTGGGGTAGATATTGTAAGGGAGGTATTAGCAATGGGAGGTGGGGTAGATATTGTAAGGGAGGTATTAGCAATGGGAGGTGGGGTAGATATTGTAAGGGAGGTATTAGCAATGGGAGGTGGGGTAGATATTGTAAGGGAGGTATTACCAATGGGAGGTGGGGTAGATATTGTAAGGGAGGTATTAGCAATGGGAGGTGGGGTAGATATTGTAAGGGAGGTATTAGCAATGGGAGGTGGGGTAGATATTGTAAGGGAGGTATTAGCAATGGGAGGTGGGGTAGATATTGTAAGGGAGGTATTACCAATGGGAGGTGGGGTAGATATTGTAAGGGAGGTATTACCAATGGGAGGTGGGGTAGATATTGTAAGGGAGGTATTACCAATGGGAGGTGGGGTAGATATTGTAAGGGAGGTATTACCAATGGGAGGTGGGGTAGATATTGTAAGGGAGGTATTAGCAATGGGAGGTGGGGTAGATATTGTAAGGGAGGTATTAGCAATGGGAGGTGGGGTAGATATTGTAAGGGAGGTATTAGCAATGGGAGGTGGGGTAGATATTGTAAGGGAGGTATTAGCAATGGGAGGTGGGGTAGATATTGTAAGGGAGGTATTAGCAATGGGAGGTGGGGTAGATATTGTAAGGGAGGTATTAGCAATGGGAGGTGGGGTAGATATTGTAAGGGAGGTATTAGCAATGGGAGGTGGGGTAGATATTGTAAGGGAGGTATTACCAATGGGAGGTGGGGTAGATATTGTAAGGGAGGTATTAGCAATGGGAGGTGGGGTAGATATTGTAAGGGAGGTATTACCAATGGGAGGTGGGGTAGATATTGTAAGGGAGGTATTACCAATGGGAGGTGGGGTAGATATTGTAAGGGAGGTATTACCAATGGGAGGTGGGGTAGATATTGTAAGGGAGGTATTAGCAATGGGAGGTGGGGTAGATATTGTAAGGGAGGTATTACCAATGGGAGGTGGGGTAGATATTGTAAGGGAGGTATTACCAATGGGAGGTGGGGTAGATATTGTAAGGGAGGTATTAGCAATGGGAGGTGGGGTAGATATTGTAAGGGAGGTATTACCAATGGGAGGTGGGGTAGATATTGTAAGGGAGGTATTAGCAATGGGAGGTGGGGTAGATATTGTAAGGGAGGTATTAGCAATGGGAGGTGGGGTAGATATTGTAAGGGAGGTATTACCAATGGGAGGTGGGGTAGATAGTGTAAAGGAGGTATTACCAATGGGAGGTGGGGTAGATAGTGTAAGGGAGGTATTACCAATGGGAGGTGGGGTAGATATTGTAAGGGAGGTATTACCAATGGGAGGTGGGGTAGATATTGTAAGGGAGGTATTACCAATGGGAGGTGGGGTAGATAGTGTAAGGGAGGTATTACCAATGGGAGGTGGGGTAGATATTGTAAGGGAGGTATTACCAATGGGAGGTGGGGTAGATAGTGTAAGGGAGGTATTACCAATGGGAGGTGGGGTAGATATTGTAAGGGAGGTATTAGCAATGGGAGGTGGGGTAGATATTGTAAGGGAGGTATTACCAATGGGAGGTGGGGTAGATATTGTAAGGGAGGTATTACCAATGGGAGGTGGGGTAGATATTGTAAGGGAGGTATTACCAATGGGAGGTGGGGTAGATAGTGTAAGGGAGGTATTACCAATGGGAGGTGGGGTAGATATTGTAAGGGAGGTATTACCAATGGGAGGTGGGGTAGATATTGTAAGGGAGGTATTACCAATGGGAGGTGGGGTAGATATTGTAAGGGAGGTATTACCAATGGGAGGTGGGGTAGATATTGTAAGGGAGGTATTAGCAATGGGAGGTGGGGTAGATATTGTAAGGGAGGTATTAGCAATGGGAGGTGGGGTAGATATTGTAAGGGAGGTATTAGCAATGGGAGGTGGGGTAGATATTGTAAGGGAGGTATTAGCAATGGGAGGTGGGGTAGATATTGTAAGGGAGGTATTAGCAATGGGAGGTGGGGTAGATATTGTAAGGGAGGTATTAGCAATGGGGAGGTGGGGTAGATATTGTAAGGGAGGTATTACCAATGGGAGGTGGGGTAGATATTGTAAGGGAGGTATTAGCAATGGGAGGTGGGGTAGATATTGTAAGGGAGGTATTACCAATGGGAGGTGGGGTAGATATTGTAAGGGAGGTATTACCAATGGGAGGTGGGGTAGATATTGTAAGGGAGGTATTACCAATGGGAGGTGGGGTAGATATTGTAAGGGAGGTATTACCAATGGGAGGTGGGGTAGATATTGTAAGGGAGGTATTAGCAATGGGAGGTGGGGTAGATATTGTAAGGGAGGTATTAGCAATGGGAGGTGGGGTAGATATTGTAAGGGAGGTATTAGCAATGGGAGGTGGGGTAGATATTGTAAGGGAGGTATTAGCAATGGGAGGTGGGGTAGATATTGTAAGGGAGGTATTAGCAATGGGAGGTGGGGTAGATATTGTAAGGGAGGTATTAGCAATGGGAGGTGGGGTAGATATTGTAAGGGAGGTATTAGCAATGGGAGGTGGGGTAGATATTGTAAGGGAGGTATTAGCAATGGGAGGTGGGGTAGATATTGTAAGGGAGGTATTAGCAATGGGAGGTGGGGTAGATATTGTAAGGGAGGTATTAGCAATGGGAGGTGGGGTAGATATTGTAAGGGAGGTATTACCAATGGGAGGTGGGGTAGATATTGTAAGGGAGGTATTAGCAATGGGAGGTGGGGTAGATATTGTAAGGGAGGTATTAGCAATGGGAGGTGGGGTAGATATTGTAAGGGAGGTATTAGCAATGGGAGGTGGGGTAGATATTGTAAGGGAGGTATTAGCAATGGGAGGTGGGGTAGATATTGTAAGGGAGGTATTAGCAATGGGAGGTGGGGTAGATATTGTAAGGGAGGTATTAGCAATGGGAGGTGGGGTAGATATTGTAAGGGAGGTATTAGCAATGGGAGGTGGGGTAGATATTGTAAGGGAGGTATTAGCAATGGGAGGTGGGGTAGATATTGTAAGGGAGGTATTAGCAATGGGAGGTGGGGTAGATATTGTAAGGGAGGTATTAGCAATGGGAGGTGGGGTAGATATTGTAAGGGAGGTATTAGCAATGGGAGGTGGGGTAGATATTGTAAGGGAGGTATTAGCAATGGGAGGTGGGGTAGATATTGTAAGGGAGGTATTAGCAATGGGAGGTGGGGTAGATATTGTAAGGGAGGTATTAGCAATGGGAGGTGGGGTAGATATTGTAAGGGAGGTATTAGCAATGGGAGGTGGGGTAGATATTGTAAGGGAGGTATTAGCAATGGGAGGTGGGGTAGATATTGTAAGGGAGGTATTAGCAATGGGAGGTGGGGTAGATATTGTAAGGGAGGTATTAGCAATGGGAGGTGGGGTAGATATTGTAAGGGAGGTATTAGCAATGGGAGGTGGGGTAGATATTGTAAGGGAGGTATTAGCAATGGGAGGTGGGGTAGATATTGTAAGGGAGGTATTAGCAATGGGAGGTGGGGTAGATATTGTAAGGGAGGTATTAGCAATGGGAGGTGGGGTAGATATTGTAAGGGAGGTATTAGCAATGGGAGGTGGGGTAGATATTGTAAGGGAGGTATTAGCAATGGGAGGTGGGGTAGATATTGTAAGGGAGGTATTACCAATGGGAGGTGGGGTAGATATTGTAAGGGAGGTATTACCAATGGGAGGTGGGGTAGATATTGTAAGGGAGGTATTAGCAATGGGAGGTGGGGTAGATATTGTAAGGGAGGTATTAGCAATGGGAGGTGGGGTAGATATTGTAAGGGAGGTATTAGCAATGGGAGGTGGGGTAGATATTGTAAGGGAGGTATTACCAATGGGAGGTGGGGTAGATATTGTAAGGGAGGTATTACCAATGGGAGGTGGGGTAGATATTGTAAGGGAGGTATTACCAATGGGAGGTGGGGTAGATATTGTAAGGGAGGTATTACAATGGGAGGTGGGGTAGATATTGTAAGGGAGGTATTACCAATGGGAGGTGGGGTAGATATTGTAAGGGAGGTATTAGCAATGGGAGGTGGGGTAGATATTGTAAGGGAGGTATTACCAATGGGAGGTGGGGTAGATATTGTAAGGGAGGTATTAGCAATGGGAGGTGGGGTAGATATTGTAAGGGAGGTATTACCAATGGGAGGTGGGGTAGATATTGTAAGGGAGGTATTACCAATGGGAGGTGGGGTAGATATTGTAAGGGAGGTATTACCAATGGGAGGTGGGGTAGATATTGTAAGGGAGGTATTACCAATGGGAGGTGGGGTAGATATTGTAAGGGAGGTATTACCAATGGGAGGTGGGGTAGATATGTAAGGGAGGTATTACAATGGGAGGTGGGGTAGATTGTAAGGGAGGTATTACCAATGGGAGGTGGGGTAGATATTGTAAGGGAGGTATTACCAATGGGAGGTGGGGTAGATATTGTAAGGGAGGTATTACCAATGGGAGGTGGGGTAGATATTGTAAGGGAGGTATTACCAATGGGAGGTGGGGTAGATATTGTAAGGGAGGTATTACCAATGGGAGGTGGGGTAGATATTGTAAGGGAGGTATTACCAATGGGAGGTGGGGTAGATATTGTAAGGGAGGTATTACCAATGGGAGGTGGGGTAGATATTGTAAGGGAGGTATTACCAATGGGAGGTGGGGTAGATATTGTAAGGGAGGTATTACCAATGGGAGGTGGGGTAGATATTGTAAGGGAGGTATTAGCAATGGGAGGTGGGGTAGATATTGTAAGGGAGGTATTAGCAATGGGAGGTGGGGTAGATATTGTAAGGGAGGTATTAGCAATGGGAGGTGGGGTAGATATTGTAAGGGAGGTATTAGCAATGGGAGGTGGGGTAGATATTGTAAGGGAGGTATTAGCAATGGGAGGTGGGGTAGATATTGTAAGGGAGGTATTACCAATGGGAGGTGGGGTAGATATTGTAAGGGAGGTATTACCAATGGGAGGTGGGGTAGATATTGTAAGGGAGGTATTACCAATGGGAGGTGGGGTAGATATTGTAAGGGAGGTATTACCAATGGGAGGTGGGGTAGATATTGTAAGGGAGGTATTACCAATGGGAGGTGGGGTAGATATTGTAAGGGAGGTATTACCAATGGGAGGTGGGGTAGATATTGTAAGGGAGGTATTAGCAATGGGAGGTGGGGTAGATATTGTAAGGGAGGTATTACCAATGGGAGGTGGGGTAGATATTGTAAGGGAGGTATTAGCAATGGGAGGTGGGGTAGATATTGTAAGGGAGGTATTAGCAATGGGAGGTGGGGTAGATATTGTAAGGGAGGTATTAGCAATGGGAGGTGGGGTAGATATTGTAAGGGAGGTATTACCAATGGGAGGTGGGGTAGATATTGTAAGGGAGGTATTACAATGGGAGGTGGGGTAGATATTGTAAGGGAGGTATTACCAATGGGAGGTGGGGTAGATATTGTAAGGGAGGTATTACCAATGGGAGGTGGGGTAGATATTGTAAGGGAGGTATTACCAATGGGAGGTGGGGTAGATATTGTAAGGGAGGTATTACCAATGGGAGGTGGGGTAGATATTGTAAGGGAGGTATTACCAATGGGAGGTGGGGTAGATATTGTAAGGGAGGTATTACCAATGGGAGGTGGGGTAGATATTGTAAGGGAGGTATTACCAATGGGAGGTGGGGTAGATATTGTAAGGGAGGTATTAGCAATGGGAGGTGGGGTAGATATTGTAAGGGAGGTATTAGCAATGGGAGGTGGGGTAGATATTGTAAGGGAGGTATTAGCAATGGGAGGTGGGGTAGATATTGTAAGGGAGGTATTACCAATGGGAGGTGGGGTAGATATTGTAAGGGAGGTATTAGCAATGGGAGGTGGGGTAGATATTGTAAGGGAGGTATTACAATGGGAGGTGGGGTAGATATTGTAAGGGAGGTATTACAATGGGAGGTGGGGTAGATATTGTAAGGGAGGTATTACCAATGGGAGGTGGGGTAGATATTGTAAGGGAGGTATTAGCAATGGGAGGTGGGGTAGATATTGTAAGGGAGGTATTAGCAATGGGAGGTGGGGTAGATATTGTAAGGGAGGTATTAGCAATGGGAGGTGGGGTAGATATTGTAAGGGAGGTATTAGCAATGGGAGGTGGGGTAGATATTGTAAGGGAGGTATTAGCAATGGGAGGTGGGGTAGATATTGTAAGGGAGGTATTAGCAATGGGAGGTGGGGTAGATATTGTAAGGGAGGTATTAGCAATGGGAGGTGGGGTAGATATTGTAAGGGAGGTATTAGCAATGGGAGGTGGGGTAGATATTGTAAGGGAGGTATTAGCAATGGGAGGTGGGGTAGATATTGTAAGGGAGGTATTACCAATGGGAGGTGGGGTAGATATTGTAAGGGAGGTATTACCAATGGGAGGTGGGGTAGATATTGTAAGGGAGGTATTAGCAATGGGAGGTGGGGTAGATATTGTAAGGGAGGTATTAGCAATGGGAGGTGGGGTAGATATTGTAAGGGAGGTATTAGCAATGGGAGGTGGGGTAGATATTGTAAGGGAGGTATTAGCAATGGGAGGTGGGGTAGATATTGTAAGGGAGGTATTAGCAATGGGAGGTGGGGTAGATATTGTAAGGGAGGTATTAGCAATGGGAGGTGGGGTAGATATTGTAAGGGAGGTATTAGCAATGGGAGGTGGGGTAGATATTGTAAGGGAGGTATTAGCAATGGGAGGTGGGGTAGATATTGTAAGGGAGGTATTAGCAATGGGAGGTGGGGTAGATATTGTAAGGGAGGTATTAGCAATGGGAGGTGGGGTAGATATTGTAAGGGAGGTATTACCAATGGGAGGTGGGGTAGATATTGTAAGGGAGGTATTAGCAATGGGAGGTGGGGTAGATATTGTAAGGGAGGTATTAGCAATGGGAGGTGGGGTAGATATTGTAAGGGAGGTATTAGCAATGGGAGGTGGGGTAGATATTGTAAGGGAGGTATTAGCAATGGGAGGTGGGGTAGATATTGTAAGGGAGGTATTACCAATGGGAGGTGGGGTAGATATTGTAAGGGAGGTATTACCAATGGGAGGTGGGGTAGATATTGTAAGGGAGGTATTAGCAATGGGAGGTGGGGTAGATATTGTAAGGGAGGTATTAGCAATGGGAGGTGGGGTAGATATTGTAAGGGAGGTATTAGCAATGGGAGGTGGGGTAGATATTGTAAGGGAGGTATTACCAATGGGAGGTGGGGTAGATATTGTAAGGGAGGTATTACCAATGGGAGGTGGGGTAGATATTGTAAGGGAGGTATTACCAATGGGAGGTGGGGTAGATATTGTAAGGGAGGTATTACCAATGGGAGGTGGGGTAGATATTGTAAGGGAGGTATTACCAATGGGAGGTGGGGTAGATATTGTAAGGGAGGTATTAGCAATGGGAGGTGGGGTAGATATTGTAAGGGAGGTATTACCAATGGGAGGTGGGGTAGATATTGTAAGGGAGGTATTACCAATGGGAGGTGGGGTAGATATTGTAAGGGAGGTATTACCAATGGGAGGTGGGGTAGATATTGTAAGGGAGGTATTACCAATGGGAGGTGGGGTAGATATTGTAAGGGAGGTATTACCAATGGGAGGTGGGGTAGATATTGTAAGGGAGGTATTAGCAATGGGAGGTGGGGTAGATATTGTAAGGGAGGTATTACCAATGGGAGGTGGGGTAGATATTGTAAGGGAGGTATTAGCAATGGGAGGTGGGGTAGATATTGTAAGGGAGGTATTAGCAATGGGAGGTGGGGTAGATATTGTAAGGGAGGTATTACCAATGGGAGGTGGGGTAGATATTGTAAGGGAGGTATTACCAATGGGAGGTGGGGTAGATATTGTAAGGGAGGTATTAGCAATGGGAGGTGGGGTAGATATTGTAAGGGAGGTATTACCAATGGGAGGTGGGGTAGATATTGTAAGGGAGGTATTACCAATGGGAGGTGGGGTAGATATTGTAAGGGAGGTATTACCAATGGGAGGTGGGGTAGATATTGTAAGGGAGGTATTACCAATGGGAGGTGGGGTAGATATTGTAAGGGAGGTATTACCAATGGGAGGTGGGGTAGATATTGTAAGGGAGGTATTAGCAATGGGAGGTGGGGTAGATATTGTAAGGGAGGTATTACCAATGGGAGGTGGGGTAGATATTGTAAGGGAGGTATTAGCAATGGGAGGTGGGGTAGATATTGTAAGGGAGGTATTACCAATGGGAGGTGGGGTAGATATTGTAAGGGAGGTATTAGCAATGGGAGGTGGGGTAGATATTGTAAGGGAGGTATTAGCAATGGGAGGTGGGGTAGATATTGTAAGGGAGGTATTACCAATGGGAGGTGGGGTAGATATTGTAAGGGAGGTATTACAATGGGAGGTGGGGTAGATATTGTAAGGGAGGTATTACCAATGGGAGGTGGGGTAGATATTGTAAGGGAGGTATTACCAATGGGAGGTGGGGTAGATATTGTAAGGGAGGTATTACCAATGGGAGGTGGGGTAGATATTGTAAGGGAGGTATTACCAATGGGAGGTGGGGTAGATATTGTAAGGGAGGTATTACCAATGGGAGGTGGGGTAGATATTGTAAGGGAGGTATTAGCAATGGGAGGTGGGGTAGATATTGTAAGGGAGGTATTAGCAATGGGAGGTGGGGTAGATATTGTAAGGGAGGTATTACCAATGGGAGGTGGGGTAGATATTGTAAGGGAGGTATTAGCAATGGGAGGTGGGGTAGATATTGTAAGGGAGGTATTAGCAATGGGAGGTGGGGTAGATATTGTAAGGGAGGTATTAGCAATGGGAGGTGGGGTAGATATTGTAAGGGAGGTATTAGCAATGGGAGGTGGGGTAGATATTGTAAGGGAGGTATTAGCAATGGGAGGTGGGGTAGATATTGTAAGGGAGGTATTACCAATGGGAGGTGGGGTAGATATTGTAAGGGAGGTATTAGCAATGGGAGGTGGGGTAGATATTGTAAGGGAGGTATTACCAATGGGAGGTGGGGTAGATATTGTAAGGGAGGTATTACCAATGGGAGGTGGGGTAGATATTGTAAGGGAGGTATTAGCAATGGGAGGTGGGGTAGATATTGTAAGGGAGGTATTAGCAATGGGAGGTGGGGTAGATATTGTAAGGGAGGTATTAGCAATGGGAGGTGGGGTAGATATTGTAAGGGAGGTATTACCAATGGGAGGTGGGGTAGATATTGTAAGGGAGGTATTAGCAATGGGAGGTGGGGTAGATATTGTAAGGGAGGTATTAGCAATGGGAGGTGGGGTAGATATTGTAAGGGAGGTATTACCAATGGGAGGTGGGGTAGATATTGTAAGGGAGGTATTAGCAATGGGAGGTGGGGTAGATATTGTAAGGGAGGTATTACCAATGGGAGGTGGGGTAGATATTGTAAGGGAGGTATTAGCAATGGGAGGTGGGGTAGATATTGTAAGGGAGGTATTAGCAATGGGAGGTGGGGTAGATATTGTAAGGGAGGTATTAGCAATGGGAGGTGGGGTAGATATTGTAAGGGAGGTATTACCAATGGGAGGTGGGGTAGATATTGTAAGGGAGGTATTACCAATGGGAGGTGGGGTAGATATTGTAAGGGAGGTATTACCAATGGGAGGTGGGGTAGATATTGTAAGGGAGGTATTAGCAATGGGAGGTGGGGTAGATATTGTAAGGGAGGTATTACCAATGGGAGGTGGGGTAGATATTGTAAGGGAGGTATTACCAATGGGAGGTGGGGTAGATATTGTAAGGGAGGTATTACCAATGGGAGGTGGGGTAGATATTGTAAGGGAGGTATTACCAATGGGAGGTGGGGTAGATATTGTAAGGGAGGTATTACCAATGGGAGGTGGGGTAGATATTGTAAGGGAGGTATTACCAATGGGAGGTGGGGTAGATATTGTAAGGGAGGTATTACCAATGGGAGGTGGGGTAGATATTGTAAGGGAGGTATTACCAATGGGAGGTGGGGTAGATATTGTAAGGGAGGTATTAGCAATGGGAGGTGGGGTAGATATTGTAAGGGAGGTATTAGCAATGGGAGGTGGGGTAGATATTGTAAGGGAGGTATTACCAATGGGAGGTGGGGTAGATATTGTAAGGGAGGTATTAGCAATGGGAGGTGGGGTAGATATTGTAAGGGAGGTATTACCAATGGGAGGTGGGGTAGATATTGTAAGGGAGGTATTAGCAATGGGAGGTGGGGTAGATATTGTAAGGGAGGTATTACCAATGGGAGGTGGGGTAGATATTGTAAGGGAGGTATTACCAATGGGAGGTGGGGTAGATATTGTAAGGGAGGTATTACCAATGGGAGGTGGGGTAGATATTGTAAGGGAGGTATTACCAATGGGAGGTGGGGTAGATATTGTAAGGGAGGTATTACCAATGGGAGGTGGGGTAGATATTGTAAGGGAGGTATTAGCAATGGGAGGTGGGGTAGATATTGTAAGGGAGGTATTACCAATGGGAGGTGGGGTAGATATTGTAAGGGAGGTATTACCAATGGGAGGTGGGGTAGATATTGTAAGGGAGGTATTAGCAATGGGAGGTGGGGTAGATATTGTAAGGGAGGTATTACCAATGGGAGGTGGGGTAGATATTGTAAGGGAGGTATTAGCAATGGGAGGTGGGGTAGATATTGTAAGGGAGGTATTACCAATGGGAGGTGGGGTAGATATTGTAAGGGAGGTATTACCAATGGGAGGTGGGGTAGATATTGTAAGGGAGGTATTAGCAATGGGAGGTGGGGTAGATATTGTAAGGGAGGTATTACCAATGGGAGGTGGGGTAGATATTGTAAGGGAGGTATTAGCAATGGGAGGTGGGGTAGATATTGTAAGGGAGGTATTACCAATGGGAGGTGGGGTAGATATTGTAAGGGAGGTATTACCAATGGGAGGTGGGGTAGATATTGTAAGGGAGGTATTAGCAATGGGAGGTGGGGTAGATATTGTAAGGGAGGTATTACCAATGGGAGGTGGGGTAGATATTGTAAGGGAGGTATTACCAATGGGAGGTGGGGTAGATATTGTAAGGGAGGTATTAGCAATGGGAGGTGGGGTAGATATTGTAAGGGAGGTATTAGCAATGGGAGGTGGGGTAGATATTGTAAGGGAATAAGGAGACGAAAGGCGGACGAGATTAATGAATGTCAGTTAAAAATTTTGAGCTTAGCTTCTGTCTTACTTTCATTTGCTGGGTTGTTGGATTCTTTTCAAAGATGATAATCTTGTTTTACGACAGCTCTTTAGGCAAATAAGATGGAAATTCTGTGTTAATTGATCTCAATGTGTGGGTAGTAAGTAGACAACGTCTTGCATAACTTTAGGAATATAATAAATGTTGAGCCACCACTAAAACATCATCTCTGTAATATTGCCTCCCTTCTGTCTTTGTATTATTGATTACAAGACGTCTTTTATTGCATACATTATAGAAATCAAGGCAACATGCAAACAGAGAACAATAGAAATACCTGGCATCCAAAAAAAACAAAAAAAAACACATGAAACCATAGAGCATTGCTAAATATTTTTGTCTCAATCGTACAACAAAGATGTTATATGGGGAAAATTCAATCGTTTTCATTTCATTTGTTTGTTTTATACCCCTTTTGTTGTACACTTTGGTTTCTCATCGGTCTCAGACTTGAGTTTCGTTTCAATTCTAAATTATTCTAAGTGATTCTCTTTCTGTTGTGTTCTAGTGCCTAGCTATATAAGTGCCAATAAGTAAATAGATATGAACGTTAAACAATCCAGTTACATTAAAATTAAGTACCTATGGCCAAGTGTGCAAGTGGACATAACTCCGAGACTATATAACAGTATAGACTAATGAGACGTAAGAGGCACAACAAATAACCGTAACTCCGACCTCCCGATCTCAGGCGTGGCAGGAACATAGAGGAACGTCTCCACCCACTCACCCACACTCAGTTAAAAAAAAACACGTGGAACAAGAGGCAATAGAAGAATAAAATTAATTTGATAAATTAAACAACTCGTAAAAACAAAGTTTTTGAATATAAATCCCTTATAGATGAGACATAAACAAAAGTATTGATTATGTACAATATAATACGCACCACACCGCGTGACAGAAAAATATTAAAAATGTTGTTCAATATAATACGCACCGCGCGACAGACTAGCACAAAATATATTCACAAAGATAAACTAAAAATTCATTAAGTTATATTCGACCGATCTGAATTTTTAAAGTCTATGTGCACAATTTTAGCTAGATAGCAACACGGGAAGTGGGTCATTTTTTACTTTTGTTTTTCCGCGGGACCACGACAGACAGATAGATATGACGACAAGACGGTGAAGTTAATATAAGGAATTTAAAAATGTGTCTCATTGAATCTTTACGATGAGGATTGAATGGCAGTTTCTGTGTCATTCTTTGACAACAGTCAGTTTGGATAGTACTGGATGGATATTCACGATCTTTGACAACAGTCAGTTTGGATAGTACTGGATGGATATCCACGATCTTTGACAACAGTCAGTTTGGATAGTACTGGATGGATATCCACGATCTTTGACAACAGTCAGTTTGGATAGTACTGGATGGATATCCACGATCTTTGACAACAGTCAGTTTGGATAGTACTGGATGGATATCCACGATCTTTGACAACAGTCAGTTTGGATAGTACTGGATGGATATCCACGATCACGTTATATAGTGTCAATGACATCAATTGGAAACTTAACAATATTACCCCACCGAAATCTAAATTCAATTTTTTGTTTAAATATATTTTTTTTAATATTGCCCTGAAATTTTAAAAACTGGTAATTGTTCTCTACCGTTATTAAACATCACCTTCCAACATCATATTCAAACATCACTTTCAAGCATCACATTAAAAAAATCTGGTTCGTATCCTCTTGCTCACAGCGTAACTTTGGGTGCTAAAATCCAACTATCCACGGGGTTGCACGCGTGAACATGACACAAAGTTAGCGTAGTGGTGACAATGTTTGCCGTAAGCGAGACGACCTGTATAAGACGTTTCCTGCAGGGGATTCAGTAAAGTTTAAACAGAACTTCTTAACTCAGGGTTATAGGAATACTTTCTTAACTCAGGGATATAGGAATACTTTCTTAACTCAGGGATATAGGAATACTTTCTTAACTCAAGGATATATGAATACTTTCTTAACTCAGGGATATATGAATACTTTCTTAACTCAGGGATATATGAATACTTTCTTAACTCAGGGATATAGGAATACTTTCTTAACTCAGGGATATAGGAATACTTTCTTAACTCAAGGATATATGAATACTTTCTTAACTCAGGGATATATGAATACTTTCTTAACTCAGGGATATATGAATACTTTCTTAACTCAGGGATATAGGAATACTTTCTTAACTCAGGGATATAGGAATACTTTCTTAACTCAGGGATATATGAATACTTTCTTAACTCAAGGATATATGAATACTTTCTTAACTCAGGGATATATGAATACTTTCTTAACTCAGGGATATATGAATACTTTCTTAACTCAGGGATATAGGAATACTTTCTTAACTCAGGGATATATGAATACTTTCTTAACTCAGGGATATAGGAATACTTTCTTAACTCAGGGATATATGAATACTTTCTTAACTCAAGGATATATGAATACTTTCTTAACTCAGGGATGTATGAATACTTTCTTAACTCAGGGATATATGAATACTTTCTTAACTCAGGGATATAGGAATACTTTCTTAACTCAGGGATATATGAATACTTTCTTAACTCAGGGATATAGGAATACTTTCTTAACTCAGGGATATATGAATACTTTCTTAACTCAAGGATATATGAATACTTTCTTAACTCAGGGATGTATGAATACTTTCTTAACTCAGGGATATATGAATACTTTCTTAACTCAGGGATATATGAATACTTTCTTAACTCAGGGATATAGGAATACTTTCTTAACTCAGGGATATAGGAATACTTTCTTAACTCAGGGATATAGGAATACTTTCTTAACTCAGGGATGTATGAATACTTTCTTAACTCAGGGATATATGAATACTTTCTTAACTCAGGGATATATGAATACTTTCTTAACTCAGGGATGTATGAATACTTTCTTAACTCAGGGATGTATGAATACTTTCTTAACTCAGGGATATATGAATACTTTCTTAACTCAAGGATATATGAATACTTTCTTAACTCAGGGATATATGAATACTTTCTTAACTCAGGGATGTATGAATACTTTCTTAACTCAGGGATGTATGAATACTTTCTTAACTCAGGGATATAGGAATAGTTTCTTAACTCAGGGATATAGGAATACTTTCTTAACTCAGGAATGTAGGATTACTTTCTTCTCACCATAAAAAAACCTATTTTAGCAGTATTACATTTCACTTTGTAATTCAGACCATTAACGTTAGTCACCATGTACACCCACTGTTAGTAACAGCTACCCGGACTCGCATATATAGTTCATTGGAGAAGGCATCACTGCTGCGATAAAACACGGTACGATCTCTTCAAATGAAATCGAGAAATTTTGAACAAAGATCATCAAAATGCATAAACAACTTTATTTAGGTCTTAATGTCATTTAAGAGAAAGTTAGAAATTAAGGCTGCGGAAATTAACGATTAATTAATCGATCAATCGCTAAAAATGTAATCGATTAAAAATTAATTTGATTAATATTTTTTAAATCAAATTTTTTCTTAAATTTTATTTAAGAAAAAATTTGATTTAAAAAATATCTCCAATGTATTAAAAATTTATATTTGTTGTTACTTACATAATTGTCCCTCGAATTACATTATTATTATTCTTTTAGACGTGCATACGTAAACAAATGTTTTTTGTCCTTTTTTTCTTGCATAGAATAACGAATTTGCCGTATTACATCACAAAATTTGGGAGCCATGGAATTACCACGACTTAACCAATTTCGCGAAATAAGGAATAGCAACTTAACGGGATTTATATACGCGTTATAAAAATATAATTAATCGAAATTAATCGATTAAATTTTTCCCCGATTAATCGAAAAAAAATTTAATCAGTACCAGCCCTAATAGAAATGAAGCCGGACATGCACAGCTCCTGATTCAAGAGGAACTTTACAAAGAATAAACGTGCATTTAATTTAGTGACATATATTACATTAAGCTTCAGATGAAATGAGCACAACACTGAATGCTTGTATTGTGTGGTGAATCGTGAATGAAATAAAGTGGGATGAAATTAGATGAAATGCCCATACGTTTAAGTACTGAATGCTTGTATTGTGAGGTGAATGAAATAAAGTAGGATGAAATTAGATGAAATGCCCATACGTTTAAGTACTGAATGCTTGTATTGTGAGGTGAATGAAACAAAGTAGGATGAAATTAGATGAAATGCCCATACGTTTAAGTACTGAATGCTTGTATTGTGAGGTGAATGAAACAAAGTAGGATGAAATGAAATGCGCGTAAGTTTAATCATCGTCTTCCTGTATTTTGTGTGAGAAAGAAAAGATATGAAATAAGATCCACCGGTTTCATTACTACATATGATAGCATTGCCTTCCCATGGTGACGATGGATATGTAATAAAACAAACCCGTAAAAACAAAGTTTTTGACTATAAATCCCTTATATATGAGACATAACTAACAGTATTGATTATTTTCAAACACGACAAACATACAGACTGAATCTGTCTTAACTCAACTTTGCTTCATAACCCTGGGGGGAGGGGGGGGAGAGGGGAAAAGTCTGGTCACCGATTTGCTTGACCGAGCTCAGCGCGACACGTAAAATGTAAACAAAAGCACCCCGGTTCTTCGATGGGTCGCCTCAAAGCGTCAACTCAAACTTTCACGTGGGAAAAAAACAATAAAAAACCGTGAATTTGAATTACATACGTTATATAAGGAAAAACTAAAAATGCATTAATTTAATTACGGTGCTATCGATCGATCTGAAATTTAAATACGATGCATTGTTAGGTGAGACGGGTCCGTGTTCCAAATTTCAGCTCGATCGGATCACTGGAAGTGAGTCATTTTAGACTTTTGTTTTTCCGCCCGCCCGCCCATGAGATGACGACAGACAGACAGACAGAGACGGCCGCGAAGTTAATATAAGGGATTTAAAAATAACCCCATCCCTCCAGACCCCCCAAAGCCGGTGCAAATCCATCAGTAGTACACACTTATTGTATACATTCCTCTAAAGGATCTGTTGAAATTGTAACTATATCTACTGTTTTAGAACCACCGAATGAAACGGTTGATCGTCAGTCACGTCAGACACCAGCTATCTACTATTTGAGAACCACCGAGTGAAACCGGTTGTTTGATCGTCAGACACGTCAGACACCTGCTATCTACTATTTGAGAACCACTGAGTGTATCGGGTTGGTTGACCGTCAAACATCGCCAGTACCTGCTATCTACTATTTGAGAACCACTGAGTGTATCGGGTTGGTTGACCGTCAAACATCGCCAGTACCTGCTATCTACTATTTGAGAACCACTGAGTGTATCGGGTTGGTTGATAGTCAAACATCGCCAGTACCTGCTATCTACTATTTGAGAACCACTGAGTGTATCGGGTTGGTTGATAGTCAAACATCGCCAGTACCTGCTATCTACTATTTGAGAACCATTGAGTGTATCGGGTTGGTTGATAGTCAAACATCGCCAGACACCTGCTATCTACTATTTGAGAACCACTGAGTGTATCGGGTTGGTTGATAGTCAAACATCGCCAGTACCTGCTATCTACTATTTGAGAACCATTGAGTGTATCGGGTTGGTTGATAGTCAAACATCGCCAGTACCTGCTATCTACTATTTGAGAACCATTGAGTGTATCGGGTTGGTTGATAGTCAAACATCGCCAGTACCTGCTATCTACTATTTGAGAACCACTGAGTGGGTTGGTTGACCGTCAAACATCGCCAGTACCTGCTATCTACTATTTGAGAACCACTGAGTGGGTTGGTTGATAGTCAAACATCGCCAGTACCTGCTATCTACTATTTGAGAACCACTGAGTGGGTTGGTTGATAGTCAAACACCTCAGACACCTGCTTAAATATCACTGTGAATAAACAGTTAGCCACATTCGACCCCTTGGACTGATTTTCTTTTAGGAGCTTATACCCACATTAACTCTACAGTCCAGTACAGTGCTGAGTGTCAATTATTGTGAATTTCCTCAGGTTTATAGCGGTCAATGTTGTTTTTTTCCTTTGTTGTTTTTGTTGTTTATTTTATTTAAATTGTTAAAAAATACTTTTACATTATTTGATATTTTGAAACATGTTAAATACCCATATATAACACTCAGCAAATCTTTCACTATTATTTTTTTTATGTTCTTAAAGTGAGTCTAAAAATATATATACGTACATTAGTTCTAAAAACATTGTAATATATATTCTATTATTTTTTTATTTAAATAACATTTGTCTGACTATTTTACTTTAAAATCTTTTATTTATATACAGACACATATTGTCTGACTCTTTATAGAAGTATCGATTGCTTCATATGCCATGCAATTAATAATCTCGTACTTTTTCTGGTTGCATTTTTTAAATATTCTAATTTATTCATTAGTAATTGGATACATTAGGAATATGAATGATATTCCCAAAAATGACTTCAAAATTGTTAACAATAATCTAACCAGCTTAACAAGAGGTTAACCAGATGTTAAGGAACGACAATCGCATTATTTAAAAGTTATTTAACTTAAAGGTGTTAATGCCCTTACAAGTTTTATATCCAATATTTTTTTTAATTATTTTTTATTAATGTTTTGTTCATGTTTCCACACTCTTAATGTATCAGCTATCACAATTCTTCTTAACATTTGTGACAAGAACCAAGTTTTGTTTTTTCAATTATTTATTCAAAGAAATGTTACGCTTACACTTTTAAATAGACTAGTTACCGTAACAAAATTCGTCTTCGTGACAAACAGCTATATGTCCACTAAAACAGGACATTTTGTTTTTTTGATTAATTTGTTTTTGGTAGGAAAGTAAATAATATTAGTGGATTTATTTATTTGAAGTAGTCAGCATGCTAGATCGTAAATTATTCCCCAGTTGTTTACTCTAATGTATCAATATTCTTTGAGATGCCATTTGTTGCTTTAAAAAATAACGATCTCAACGCGGTCGAAAGAAACAAAACTGGACGTATAAAGGCAGGGGAAATAAGTGTGAGGCGGGTATAACACTAACCAGGTCGCGGAAAGCAACAGTTGAATGATAAATCACTAATCGTTTCAGAGTTTCTTTGACCGTGAAGCTAACACGATGTTGATAGCGTTGACATTCATCTTGTCGGTGTCGCTGCTGGTGGAGGCTGCAGCGCCAAGGGCCAACCTGACCATCAGAGATCCTTCCTCTGTCTACAACAACAGCATCATCAAAACTCTGGTCAGAAATGTTTCTTCGCCGGAAACAGAGGCGGCAGCGGAGGTGGTCCACGAATGGGCCTCACTGGAATACGACTGGCCGTGTGACTGGGTGCGAGACCACTACGCTGGGAAGGGCTGGTTCAACGCCACCTCGAACGTCCTAGGGGGCATCGACGTGTACAAAAATGAGCTCTACGTCACGGTTATTCGCTTAGCGAACTCGATTCCATCAGGGCTCAACAAAGTGGTCAGGAAGAACGGACGATCCGTCCTGCAGCCATACCCTAGCCTGGGGGCAAACGAGGCAGGGGTCTGTTCGAGCCTCCAGTTCCCTTTCGCCACCTTCACTGACCCCAACACTGGCTGGATGTACGTCATCGACGCTGGACGAATCGGTCTGGTTCGCAATTCTCCAGCGCCCTGCCCTCCTAAAATAGTCGTCCTTGACCTCAATAGAAACGGCACGGTCGTCCGCAGCCACAACTTCCCCGAATCGGTGGTCCCCAAAGGCACCAACATCTTAAACGATTTGGTCCTGGATTACGTGACCAAGAACTCGACCAAGGTCCGGTACGCTTACATCACGGACACGGGAAATGCGCAGATCGTGGTCTACGACTTCCAGACGAACTCAAGCTGGTCGTTCAGACACCCTTCCATGGAGACGGACGAGAACAGAGTCGTGAACATTAACGGGGTCAACTACACGGTAGATGTTCCCGTGGACGGCATCGCCATGGACCCCGACTTTGCATACGTCTACTACTGCCCCATAGGGACCAGGAAGCTGCACCAGGTCCCGACTTTTGTGCTGAGGGATCCCGCCGGGAACTTCTCCAGATACGCGAGGCTCGTCGGCAACAAGGTGTCCAACGCTGACGGCATGGCATCGGGGAAAACCGGAATTTACTACGGCGCCGAATCCCTGAATGCTTTGGTCAAGTAAGTCAATTCTATGATGATATCATATAAATAGGCATTAAATGGGAACACATTTTTAAAGTGGGGTGATCATTTCGAAACGGCTGGGTACAATTGTTTACGTGACTCTTTACAAGGTATCAGATAATGGGTTTGAATAAAAAAATTTTGAAAAGTGTGGAACAAGGGTCATGATAGTTAATAAAAGATTATACAATACAGGAGCTGCTCGTTCCTGCAAAAGACAGTGACCGGAACAAGACTCCAAGGGAATCAGTTGAGACGAGAACCATTGTCGAATTTTACGTCCATTGCCTCTTGTTCCCAAATCTCCAGTCACTACTAACAGCCCCCCTGAGCAGTACTACAAAGCATTTTCTTTACGGACTTGTATGCAAAACGTCAACTTTTTAAAGGAGCAATAATGTTCAAAAACTTCTTAATAAATAGCAGAGAAGGGGTGCGATCGCCATTGTCTGTTTGAGCTATACCATTTTATATGTGATGCTTCACAATATGGACGTAGAAACAGACAAAATTATTATAAACGTCCATTTTGGTCAACAAAAAAATCGGTAATGACACACTTAAATAATTTCACAGCTTTGGTTTACCCTAAGGACAGTGGTCCTCGACTCGTGGTGTAAGAACTCACTGCTCTTGTCTCCCCTAGGGATAGTGGTCTTCATCTCGTTTTGTACAAACTCACAGCTCTTGTCTCCCCTAGGGACAGTGGTCTTCGACGCGTGGTGTACGAACTCACAGCTCTTGTCTCCCCTAGGGACAGTGGTCCTCGACTCGTGGTGTACAAACCCACAGCTCTTGTTTCCATTAGGGACAGTGGTCCTCGACTCGTGGTGTACAAACTCACAGCTCTTGTTTCCATTAGGGACAGTGGTCCTCGACTCGTGGTGTACAAACTCACAGCTCTTGTTTCCATTAGGGACAGTGGTCCTCGACTCGTGGTGTACAAACTCACAGCTCTTGTTTCCATTAGGGACAGTGGTCCTCGACTCGTGGTGTACAAACTCACAGCTCTTGTCTCCCCTAGGGACAGTGGTCCTCGACTCGTGGTGTACAAACTCACAGCTCTTGTTTCCATTAGGGACAATGGTCCTCACCTCGTAGGGTACGAGGTCACAGCTTAAAGGACACATGTCAAAAAGTTTAGAACGGCAGCAATTTCCCGGGGGAAAATTGTGTCTTACTGTTTATAAAAAGGTATATACCTGAATTAACTGCCTCCCATTCTAAGTGTGGCAGCCTGCTCGCAGCGTCAAAAATATGTAACCGAGTGGTGGCTATGTTGTTAGTTGAAATAAGACTAACTGTTCCGCAAATAAAACAAATAACACAAATCTATAAGTCAATGAGGTGATCCCTCTATGGTGACGTCACGTCATTGTTAATGGAGTACCTCAGAGTGTTCGTCTGCGTTCTCGCCGATCAGCCCGCATCGCCAGCCGCGAAAACCCCAGCAGAGCGCATGCGTCCCTGGGCGAGAACGCAGACGAACACTATGAGGTACTCCATTAACAATGTCGTGACGTCGCCATAGAGGGATCACCTCATTGACTTATAGATTTGTGTTATTTGTTTTATTTGCGGAACAGTTAGTCTTATTTCAACTAACAACATAGCCACCACTCGGTTACATAAGTAACATAGATGTAACGATATAACATTTGACCCCCACATAAGAACATTCATTACCTTCTACTGATTTCTATAATAGAAAAAAGTTTTAGACATTAATGTAATATTTCATTTATCGAAAAAAAATCTTAAACACGTTCAATTTGATTTTTTAAATCCTTTATATTAACTCGTGGTGTCTGCGGCGGACCTTGCTTGCTTGCTTGCTTGCTTGTCGCCAAAACTTTTGATCGATTTTTAACCCACTTGCTCGCAAGATAGCGAGCTGAAATTTTGCAGGCAGTTTCGTACCGATGATAAAAACAATGTATCAAAATTTCAGATCGATCGCATGTACCGTAATTAAATTATTGATTTTTTAGATTATTTTTTTTATTCCTATGTATCATGCTATTTTTTGAGATAGAGCGTCGCGGTGCGTATTATATTGAACAAACTTTCTGTCGCGCAATAAGGTGCGTATTTTACTGACAACACTTTTTATAAACCTATTCCTGATCGGTGCGCATTATATTAAACACGTTTTACGACACAACTGCAATTTTGTATTTTTGGATGGTCTTGCGCTGCGTGTTATAATGAACATTCTTTTAGTTACGTCTCATACGTAAAGGATTTATAGTCAAAAACTTGGTTTTTTACGGGTTGTTTTTATTAAAATCCTTTATATTAACTCGTGGTGTCTGCGGCCGACCGACCGACCTTGCTTGCTTGCTTGTCGCCAAAACTTTTGATCGATTTTTAACCCACTTGCTCGCAAGATAGCGAGCTGAAATTTTGCAGGCAGTTTCGTACCGATGATAAAAACAATGTATCAAACTTTCAGATCGATCGCATGTACCGTAATTAAATTATTGATTTTTTAGATTATTTTATTTATTCCTATGTATCATGCTATTTTTTGAGATAGAGCGTCGCGGTGCGTATTATATTGAACAACCTTTCTGTCGCGCAATAAGGTGCGTATTTTACTGACAACACTTTTTATAAACCTATTCCTGATCGGTGCGCATTATATTAAACACGTTTTACGACACAACTGCAATTTTGTATTTTTGGATGGTCTTGCGCTGCGTGTTATAATGAACATTCTTTTAGTTACGTCTCATACGTAAAGGATTTATAGTCAAAAACTTTGGTTTTTTACGGGTTGTTTTTTAAATCCTTTATATTAACTCGTGGTGTCTGCGGCCGCCCACCTGCCCGCCCTTGCTTGTCGCCAAACTTTTGATCGATTTTTAACCCACTTGCTCGTAATCTAGCGAGCTGAAATTTTGCAGGCAGTTTCGTACCGATAATAAAAATAATGTATCAAAATTTCAGATCGATCGCATGTACCGTAATTAAATTATTGATTTTTTAGATTATTTTATTTATTCCTATGTATCATGCTATTTTTTGAGATAGAGCGTCGCGGTGCGTATTATATTGAACAACCTTTCTGTCGCGCAATAAGGTGCGTATTTTATTGACAACTCTTTTTATAAACATATTCCTGATCGCTGCGCATTATATTAAACATGTTTTACGACACAACTGCAATTTTGTATTTCTGGATGGTCTGGCGCTGCGTATTATAATGAACATTCTTTTAGTTACGTCTCGTACATAAAGGATTTATAGTCAAAAACTTGGTTTTTTAAGTTGTTTTTTTTAAATTTTCCCTTTAGTTGCTGAGGAAAAAAATGACATTAATTGATCTACAAAAGAAATATGGACATATGGAACATAGAATTTATTAAGATTTTTTTTTCGAAAGAATATTAGAGTAAACTGTATTTGCCAAGTGTTTTCATACTATTTCATTTATGCCAGGTGGGATATCTCTAAAGATTTGGCCAGGCAGAACACCACGGAAGTTAACGTCACCATAGCAACAGAGACCATCTTGGCCCAGGACCAGGAGAAGTTCGGCTGGGTGGACAGCATGAAGGTGGACGTTGATGGCTACCTGTGGTTCACGTCCAACAGAATCCACGAGTACCTGGCCGGGACGATGGACTTCAGTGGGGCCAGGGGCAAGAACTTCCGCATCAACAAAGTCTTTGTGGGAGACAAGCCGTATCTGCTGAAGGATCGCACAGAGGGAGGGGTGGTGGTGGGATAGAGCATACATGGGCACTGCACAGATCTGATGGGTTGGGAGTCAGAATTTATGACAGATGAGGTGGGTTGGGAGTCAGAATTTATGACCGATGAGGTGGGTTGGGGTAGAGTAGGTGAAAGATGTGACCATGTTTAGGGTAATATTATATGACATATAAATTGGGTTCTGTGTAAAGTTGAAGGTAGTGCAGTCTGAATGAAATATGGGTGCCACGCATTCAGTCTCTAAACAACGATGAACAATGACCAGTTAATATTTTCTAATATCTACAAGCCTTAACTATGACTCTTAATGTTCGTAGATGTTTGCAACTATATTCGCTTTTAGTTCTATAGTGATAGACTGTCAATTTTATAAAAAAAATATTCAAGTCATATATGCAATTATTATAAAACTAGCGTATCACCCGTCAAAAATGACGGAAGTTTTCAGCTGAAATCTATTTATTTTATTAAAAAATTCACTTTTTTAGGGCGCCTACGTCGCTGACCTTTTTCAAAAGCCCAACTAACTTGTCCTTGTTTGATAAATACGATATATTAATCTTTCTGAAATGTACAAAATTTATTTTATAATAGGGGTTGTTTTTTGATTTTATAATTAACCATCATCAAATCCTCTTTTTACATTGATCCCTTTTCCAAAATTAAAATACATGTATGAGCGAAAACAATGACGTCATATAATATTTTTTTACAGCGCATCTTTAATTTGCACACCTTTTGATGCATTGGTGCAGTAATTTGGTTTTCCCTGCTTTCTAAAATTAGTAGCGTCACGGACAGACATTGCAAATTATATTGTTTAATTTTACTGTCAAAATGAAGAAGCTTCTCTTAAGTACTTATTAAATCCCTTATATTAACTTCGAAGTCTTGTCTGTCGTCATCTCTTCGTACGTCGGTCGTGCGGAAAAAGAAAAGTCAAAAATGACCCACTTCATGTGATGCGATCGAGCTACAATTTGGCACATGGACCCGTCTCACCTAACAATGCATCGTACGAAAATTTCAGATCGATCAAACGTACCGTATTTAAATTAATGCATTTTTAGTTTATCCTTATATAACGTATGTACTCATTTCAATGTATAATTCTGCTGCTTATAGAATTACAAAATTTACATAAACTAAAACAAATTCAAAAAATATCGGCAATACTTGCTTACTGGAGAGTAATCAAAATTAACAAGAGTGACACCATTAGTTAAATCACTAAACCTAGAAACACTAGAAGATAGAAGAAAAAGGATTAAAGCAGAAATACAACATAAGGCAATTAATTCTAACTTGGAAATACAACACAACAGTTTTATAATACGACCCTCAGATAGACCTGGGGGGAAAAAACACTTTTCATATCAATTCACACATTCAAGTCCTCATCCTTCCGATCTGGAATTCACGCGAAGTTGCCTAAACAAACCAGGAAAACGTACACACTATTAACATTTAAAATTCTATCAAAATTCAAGACTTGACACAAACCATAAATAGGAGTATGACGCAATAACCTTATGTATAGAAGGAGCATCTGTATTACGAGTATTGTAGAAAAGATTGATTAAGAAAAACTCCGAGAATGAAAGTTACGTATGAAGAATTTAACGTTAAATATAATTGCGAGTACTTGATCTATAGCTTTTAGAACATGGCTTGCAGGGGGGAAAAACAGAACAATCACTTTCTAAGGGAAGTCTCACAGGATTATAGCAGGATTATAGCATGATTATAGACCATTAGAATAATTCATTGGTGTTTCAAATTTCTCCCGTTCGTGTTGAAGAATGGAAAGTTAAACTTGACATGAAATGTTAAACTTTGACCCCCGTCTCGTCTCTCTTATAGAACCCACAAAAGTTTCCCCGAAACTGGAAAAATGATATTTTAACCTCAACTCTAACGCTGAGTCAAACATTGAAAATTGATATGTTTAAACGCCTAGAGAATAAATACGACGTTGATACTTTTGTGTATGAGAGAAGAACGTGCGAGTCGATGTTTCGTTTGGAGAACATTATGCACGTTCAAGTTTGTTTAATCTTCTGTGTTGCATTCAGCGACTGGGATTTTGTATAAATGAAAATGGGGGATAACAGGACACAGCACGGACCTGTTCCAACAGCATCGTATGGCGTCACGGGACTTTCATCAAGGAAGTGTTTCGCGTACCCCAAAATCAGGGGTTCCAAGACTTTCATCAAGGAAGTGTTTCGCGTACCCCAAGATCAAGGGTTCAAAGACTGTCAAGTTCGGGGGATCGGATTGATTTAAGCCCTACATTGACCCAGCTACCATAGGCAGATTTTTACTAATTTTATTTATACGTTTTCTTGGCAATAATTAATGTATACACTATTTTAATCATATATTACAAACCTCATTATGCGGAATAATTCTTAACTGCATGTATTAAAAAAATTTTTAAAGTTTAAATAGGGCTGCGGAAATTAACTATTAATTTCTCGATTAATCGTTAACGAATTTTAACGATTAAATTATTTTTAACGATTAATCGACCCATCCATTACAAATTTTTTAAAGTCAAAAAGTAAAAAAAAATTAATAAAAAAATGGCGGCCGTTAATAATAAATTTCCTGACGATTACACGAACATTTTGGTTATAAACTATTGACTGACGTGAATGTTCAAAATGTTGATAAAGTTTGCCTACCATGGTTCTAACACTTCCCCTACTTATCAAACCAAATGAAACGCGTATTAAGCTAATGTCAGTAATGGAGTCTGACTCAGAGACAGAAAATGACGACAGCTCTTCTGATGAATTACTTCGTTACAAAATGGAGATGAAAGTTCCTGAACACCAATATCCTATAATGTCATTCCTTGCCAAGACCGTTTTGTGCTTACCAGTTACCTCAGATCCAATTCCATGTGAATGATTGTTCAGCTCGGCTGGTTATATTGTCAATTAGACCCGCTCGTCACTTGAACCAAATAATGTCAACACACTTGTCTTTTTGCGTAGTTGGTTAAAGGATGACATATAAAAGAGGCATTCCAGTGTTATTTAGATTTTCAACAAGAACGTTAAATAAGTGTTACTTATGACATCATAAATTTTAATTTTTGGCTTTAATTGAAATTAACGATTAATTCATCGTTATTTTTTCAAAAGTTAACGATTAAATTTAAATTAATCGTTAACAGCCCTAAGTTGAAAGTACAATTATTATATGTTTCTTGTAACTTTAATCCAGATTTCAGTCTAATCACACGTGACCCTGTCAAGTTAGGTTAGCGGACCGCTACCATATGGCAGTCGGTGGACCAAAATTTTAGTCCATAAAGACATAAAGATATAAAGACATAAAGACATTAAGATATAAAGACATAAAGATATAAAGACTTAAGACATAAAGACAGCGACGTGACGTTATTATGATCATTGAAACACTGGCAAATGTTCCAGACTTTAAATTTTGTCAAGAACAAAATGCAAACTAGAATCGTATTATTTAAATATAGTGCAGTCGAAGAAAAAAAAAGTAGTGGTGAAAAAAGTTTAGTTTAAATGTTTTAATACGCAAATTTGTTTTCAAAATAATATATGATTTTCTTTGTTTGAGGTTCAGTTGTTTGCAGGGCGGCATTTCAGCCAACCACGACAGACGGGCCGAGGGAAAGATAACTCTTGTCCCCTACATAAACCCGATTTATCCTGTAGTTGCTCCCGCTGGCACCCGTGAAGTCGATGGTGCCGTCGAAGAACTTCTGGGCGCGGCTGGACGTAAACCACAGGTAGCCGTCGGTGTCCACTTTCAGGCTGTCCACGAATACCAGCCTTTGGTCATCTTTGGCCACCTCCGTCTGCGTGGTGAGTGTCACTCTGCCTTCAGGCACTCCCTGGTCAACGATGTCCTTCTCTTTCTCCCACCTAAGGAGAGTTGGATAGGATTGGTCATTTTTCTTTTCTCTTCATGAACTTACCAAGAGGGCAAGTAATCAATGCTCCAAAAAATAGTTCATTCGCTAACTTGTCAGTCAGTCAGTTAAAGTTACGCTACTTCTAAATATAAAATTATTTAATAAACAAAAGTAATAAATAAAACAAATTTCAAACATAAAAATAAATAATAATAAATCAGTCTCAAGAGGAAATGATATTCTTAAAAAGTCACACACACGCATTAACTACGCGTTATTTTATTTAAGGAAATATAAATACCAGTAATGATGTCATGCATATGCTGTATAACGTTGTCAATGGCATAAGGGGAGATTAATGCATTAAAGTAGTTTAGAAATATGGAAGAAAAAAATCTGCATTACTTTTTGTAAACTGATTTCTTACATTTGTTCTTTTAAAAAAATTGTATTTTTTTATTGAATGCTTAGAAACTTTGAGAAATCGTATTTTATTTCAATTGCACGCCCATTGCTTAAGCCGGTTATCTTCGGACACCATCTTTAGCCTTATTTTTTAAAGAGTATAAAAAAGTATTTAAAACATAGGTGTATAGCGCATGAATACTAAGTAAAAAGCTAATGATTTGGTTTTTAAAAAAACAACATTTCACAAAGCATTCTCTAATAACTAATGACTCCCTCTATCAAGTGTCAACTCACTTGTATGCAGCGTTCAGTGTCAGCGCTCCGTAGTAGATGTTGTTCTGCCCTGAAGCCAGGCCATCTGAGTTCGAAACCTTCTTCCCGAGCAGTCGGACATTTCCAGCGAAGTCGCCATTAGGATCTCTCAGAACGGAAGTTGGGATCTGGTACAGCTTCCGGCTTCCGATGGCGCAGTAATACACGTACTGGAAGTCCGAATCCATGGCAATGCCATCCACTGGATAACCCAGCTCCGTGTTGTTGACCCCATTGAAGTCGATGACCTGATCCTCATCGGTCAACATGGACGGGTGCTGGAATCCCCAGGATCTGTTGGTCGTCAGGTCAAAGGCAATGAGCTTGGCGCTGCCGATGTCCGTGATGTAAACGTATCTGACCTCCCGACCCTGCCTCGTGACGTAGTCCAGGACGAGGTCGTTGAGAATGCTGGTGTTTTTCGGGGCGAGGCTCTCCGGGAGCGGGTGGCTGCGCACCAGGGCGGCGTTGTTCTTCAGGTCGTACACCATCAGCTTGGGCGGGCACGGCGCGAAGGAGTTGGGGGGCCCCCTCCAGGTCCGCCCAACGTCCACCACGTACATGAGGCCGGTGTTGGGGTCGGTCAGTGTGGAGAACGGGGACTGGATGCTGGCGCAGTTGCCCAGCTCGTTGGCCTCGAGGCTCGGGAACGGCTGCAGCAGGGGGCGGCCGTCCTTGACGATGACCTTGTTCAGGCCCGACGGGACGTCCGGGGTCATCCGGAGGGCGGTGACGTAGATGTCGCCGTTGTAGACGTCGATCCCGGACAGGTGGCTCTTCTCCGGCGCGTACAGGCCTCGGTTGGTGTAGTTGTCCTTGACCTGGTCAGACGGCCAGTCGTATTCTAGCCTGACCCACTCGTGGACGACCTCCAGCCCGTTAGGAATGTCCGCCTCGACCAACAGGGCGAAAATAACAAGATTTGCTACTGCTATAATATTTCGTTGAAACATTTTATGGTTTGATACGTAGAACTTCCTGTGAAAAAAAGACGAACCGAGAGTAAGAAAACAAAATGGCAGGAACAGCTTAAAATATGAGTGAGACTGTAATCTAGCTTATCGATGTCATAGAAACAGGTTATGTCGGAGCCTGACAAGACGTCACAAAACGACGAACGTTTCCCCAAAGAGCCTTCTTCAACAAACAAATAGAAAAAAACAAACAAATCAAACTAATAAAATGAAATTAAAACTTAACTGCGGTGAAATCCACAGCCAAAAAAGTATATCTATCTACGGAACCGATTAGGCCGTTAAGACACATAAAACGCAATTTATTGACAACATTGTTAAAGGTTTCTTTTAATGTAATTATTTATCATTAAGTATTGAAGGTAGGTAAATTATTTTTAAAATGGTGCATTAAATAGAACTGTTCCTCTATAGAATTTAAATCAGTTATTTAAGAATATAACACCGAACTCATGATTTAGAAACGTCAAATATAACGTCCAACAAACCTTCTTTAGCCGCTTTGATCGTAACAGAGCTCTGCTCAGAGAATTGCTATTGACACTTTATATAGTGCCTTAGAGATAGTTAGAACCAGATTTTTTTGTTGTTGTCAACTCATAGATAAAGAAATGTAAGGGTCGCCCAGTCACTTAGACTAAGAATGAAAAAAAAATTAAGATATACTTTTTTTCCATTTCCACATTCGAGTGTACTTATTTAAAGGCAATTGTGGCCTGCCTATAAGTCCTGCCTATAAGTCCTGCCTATAAGTCCTGCCTATAAGTCCTGCCTATAAGTCCTGCCTATAAGTCCTGCCTATAAGTCCTGCCTATAAGTCCTGCCTATAAGTCCTGCCTATAAGTCCTGCCTATAAGTCCTGCCTATAAGTCCTGCCTATAAGTCCTGCCTATAAGTCCTGCCTATAAGTCCTGCCTATAAGTCCTGCCTATAAGTCCTGCCTATAAGTCCTGCCTATAAGTCCTGCCAATAAGTCCTGCCTATAAGTCCTTCCTATAAGGCCTGCCTATAAGTCCTGCCCATAAGTCCTGCCTACAAGTCCTGCCTACAAGTCCTGCCTACAAGTCCTGCCTACAAGTCCTGCCTATAAGTCCTGCCTATAAGGCCTGCCTATAAGTAGACCAAGGTCTTTGCTTTTATTCCATTTTACTTTCTTTGAACTGTGGCACTTTAATGGCATGGCATATTGGAGCAGCAGATACTTTGATTGTGTATAATAACATTTCTCATAGGCTGAATTCTTATTTAATATATAATATAATATAATCTTATATAATTTTTATGTTTAATTACGCCTATACTTGATGTACATGTATATATATATATAGGTATTCGTGTGTATATGTGTGTATATATATGTGTGTGCATGTATGTATGTGTGCGTGCGTGTGTGTGTGTGGGCTACTGCGTGCGGTTTTTTACACGCATTTTCTTAACTTCTAACATATATATTTTTATCGCTCTGTTACAAGACAGTAGAGCATAAAACAATTAGCATTCTCTTAGTTGTTTGAAAATAAAATTATACACAGGATTTGTTTTGTTTACCTAACGTGTATACAAAAATTTTGGGTTTAAAGTTATAGCATTTTTCTTGGCTCTCTCCTTGTTTAGATTTTTTTTCCGTGCCGTCAAGGAGATGTGAACGTGGCATGACGTTTGCGGAATAAAACGCATCATTCGACAAAGGAGCTATCACCAAATCAAGACCGTCGGCTTAAGTCAAGGGTGACTTTCTCTCGCGTGGTGACTCAGCACATACAAGAAAATGCTGTGCAAAGTTCTGAATATCTTATCGTTTGTTCATTGGCTTAGTTCTTATTCTGGACCACAAGGTCTATATTGGTTATCTGTAAATACATTTATACATATACTTTTTATTTCTTTTAAAAAATGTGTATTAACTTAGCTAAGTTAAATGATTACAGTTATTTAACTACAATCCAAATTCGAACTAAGAAAGTAAATAAAGTAAAATGAACTAAAAACCTTTTTTAAAAATAAAAAAAAAGATGAGGCCCAGCTGCAGTGAGGACTGTAGAATCTCGCATGAAAAAGTAGAAAATAATTTTTTAGTTACAAACTAAGTAGTCACACAGGGGGACTCAGAACTTTTGTGTTACTTGCTTGACTCCCGTAACACTTTGAGGTGATATAATGAACACGGTAACAATTGACTATTTGATCGTCTACACGCCACTATGCGGGTTAACCTATTCTAACCATACTGTTCTCAAGTTATGGAAATAATTTAATTGTAATGCATTTCATTTTCCCATCTACAGCTGATTTAACATCTTTTACTTTAAAACAGGGGGACGCGGTGGTCGAGTGGCAGCGCACTGGACTGTCGTACCGATGGTCACGGGTTCGAATCCGTGTGAAGGCAAGGGTTTGTTCCTGGGGCCTAGGGCGTCCCTAGTCACCCCGCTCCGAATGGGTACCTAACATTCATGTAGTTAGGCGGCTGGGTAATGCGTGGGTAATGCGTGGAACCCACAAAGCCTGTATAGATAAAAACATAAACATTGAAGAAAATAAGAAAAAATCAATAGTAAATCACAAGATTAATAATTTTTAAAAAACAATTACTTCTTTGAACTCATTTAACAGGGCCGGCCTTAGGGCAAGGCGATCAAGGGCCGGCCTTAGGGC
>CALYLW010000388.1:495406-497906 GCA_944989445.1 Ampullaceana balthica | reverse complement strand
TATGTATATAAGCTCAATGTGTCACCCTCTCACGACTAAACCCATAGTCCTCCTCCGAGTCTTCCAGTGCCAAATAACGGGAACAAACTTAATTTTAGATTTTGTTTTACCCCTTGTGATAGTGTCAGCCAGTGCAGTCAGCACCACCAGTAACCCCCCCCCCACCTCCATTGACGCCTCGCCTCTGCGTCTCACAATAACAATGCATAGCCCACAGAGTTTTTTTTAAAAAAAGACTTTATAATCAGGTCATAAGTTAAACAGGTCAGTGTCGTAGCCCGATTTTTGTTCCCTCCGTGCGGTTACTTAATTGGGTCACTCCCACCCTTTCCCCCCGACTCTAGATATTAAGAAACCTTCTCATCGTCTGAACACCCGACGTTGTAAAAACTTATTATTTATAGTAACAACACAAACCCATGCCTATAAAGACATAATCCTTGCTTTATGAAACAAAACAACTGCCCATTTACACTCCAAAACTGCCTGTGCGTCAATTTGTACAGCGGGAAAAAATCAAGTAATTAAGTAATTTTTCAAATTATATCACGCCCCTGAGAAGTGTCAAATGGTATCGTCCGCTCCCCCCTCTTATCTCTCTATATCTACGCTACTACCATAAATAGTATTACAGTAAACATGTGTGAATATTATGTCACGCCCCTGAGAGGTGTCAAACGGTATGGTCCACAACCCCCTCTTATCTCTCTATTTCTACGCCACTACCATAAATAGTATTACAGTAAACATGTGTGAATATTACAGCAATACACAAGTAAGTATTCTTTATTCTTTTGATTTTTAATGAACTCTTTGTTTTATATCGAAAGTATGATGGGGGCGAATTTATTTTGGGGGAGACAATATTTTACAGGGTAGGGGCGAAATTATTTTAATCGGGAGGAAAACATTTTCTCCCCCCGGAGGATTTGTTTTAAAACAGAGTCTCCGGGGGGAGAGTGTGTATGGGAGAGGATTTATTTTGCAACACCGGCCTTAGGGCAAAGCAATCAAGGCAACCGCCTTGGGCCCCACACTTTTTAGGGTCCCTCGCCTTGACTTCTTCTTTTTCTTATCTTATCTTATCTTATCTTTTCTTATCTTATCTGTTTACAGACGCTCCTTCTATACAGAAGATTATTGCGTCCTACGCTTATCTATGGTTTGTGTTTAGTCCTGCATTTTTATTAGAGATTTAAATGTTGATAAAGTGTTGGTTTTCCTGGATTCTTCAGGCAACCCATTCCACGCCCGAATTCCGGACGGGAAGAAGGAAAACTTGTATGTGTTTGTTCTTGCATACGGAATAAGAAAGGTGTTTTTATCCTTATGTCTATCTGAGGGTTGTATTAAGTTATCTTTGTGTTGTATTTCTAAATTAGAATTAATTGCTTTATGTATGATTACTACTTTGCTCTTGGTTCTTCTATCCTCTAGTGTTTCAAGGTTTAATGATTTAACTAATGGTGTTATTCTTGTCAGTTTTCGAATATTCTCCAGTAATGAATCTGGCAGCTCTTTTTTGAATTTGTTCTAGTTTATCAATGTTTTCTTTGGTGGATGGGTCCCATACAGAAGATGCATATTCTAGTACAGGTCTCACCAAAGTGAGGTAGCATTTTAGTTTTATATCTCTATTACATTTGTTAAAGTTTCTTTTTATAAAGCCTAAGGTTTTGTTTGATTTTTTAATAACTTCATTGACATGGGGATTCCATGATAGTTTCTCATTTATTAAGACTCCTAAGTATTTTGCATCTTTAGTTTGGGTCAGTTCTTTTCCATGAATGTAATATTTTGAATTTATTTGTTTCTTTTTCTTTGTTACTCTTAACAGTTGACACTTTTCTGGGTGGAAAGACATACTCCAGTTAGTTTCCCATTTTATCAATTCATCTAAGTCTTTTTGTAAAATTTTGCTATCTTGTTCTGATTTAATTGTTCTATAGATTATACAATCATCAGCAAATAACCTAACTTTTGTACCTGTTGAGATGTTGTTGGGTAAATCATTTATATAAATTAAAAAGAGTAAGGGACCTAGCACAGTTCCTTGTGGAACTCCTGAGTTAACCTTTATTGGTGCAGATTTAGATCCATTAATTTATTACAGTTTGCTCCCTGCAATGTAGTCGATGACCTTTTTAAATTCAGTGATATTTTTATTTTGTAATACAAAAAGATTAACAGGAAAAGAATAGCAGATTAATAACAATATTTATTAAAAAAATGTAATTTCATATGTGGATCAAAAGCTTTCTATTATTTTTAATAATATCAAAATTTGAAAATTAAAAATTATATTTTGCATATGTTTATAATTTTAATATGGTATTTATAAAATAATGTACATGTATATGTTTTTTTTAAATTTTATTCCTATGACGCCTGGGTTATTGGATTTTAGTTACTATGGTTACATGAAGCTGAATATATATGTTTTGACTTCCAAATAGTCAAATATAATACTCACTTAAGTCATTTCTCGAAACCTTATAAA